>JAUPMG010189815.1:0-10216 GCA_031762675.1 Pachysandra terminalis
CCCCCTTCTCCGAGTCATGTGAGAGATCTTTTTGTTCAGTGGAACTTCTCTGCATTGGGGAAGAAGGGACAAAATATCTTCACGGTGTTGTTTTTCTGCATTTTGTGCATTTATGGGGTGAGCGAAACAAAAGGATTTTTGAGAACTCTTGGAGGAGTCCGAACCACATCATTGACTTGATTGTGAGTACTATGGCTGCTTGGTGTAAGGCTTTTCCAGAATTTCATAACGTGACTTCTTCGAACCTTGTCAGATGCTGGGAGACCATCATTGTGATGTAGTTCTTTATGATGTTTCTTTTGGGATTCTTCTAACACTCTTTTTCTGTTTCTTCTGCGTAGTTGATTCTCTGTCTTGGAGAACTGACAATGTTTTTTGTACTCTTTTTCTCTATTTATATAATCTTCGTTATCGATCAAAAAAAATATATATATTTTGATGAAGCCATTATCCGGAGCTTGCCAAACCACATTATGATAAACACCACCGAAGTAAATAGAATAGTATTCCAGTCCCTAATAATCGAATCCATACGAAAATCCCTAAACTCTGATCGACCCATCACCCATGAGGCCACCATCCGAAAAATACCATCAATTATCTGGGACAGAGGTTGCTATATATCCTCAAATACGCCTATTCCTCTCCCCCAGATAGCCCATAAAATCGCAAAGAATATGGATCCAATAAGATCTTCTCTCGCTAGCTCAAACCTCGAAATCTCCACTGAGACAAAAGATCAACAATGGATTCTGGTAACACCCAATCCATATCCATAATCCAGTGAAAGTGCAACCAAATCTGCCTAGCAAAGATACAGTGTAAGAACATATGATCAACAGATTCCCCTTGATTCCTACACGTGAAGCAAATGTTAGGTGAAAAAGCCAAATTTCCCCACCTTTTTTGCAATAAATCACTCGTATTAATCCTATAGAGGATAGCCGTCCAAATAAAATCCTAACTCTAGGATGAACCTTGGGTTTCCACAACCTTGAAAGAGAAAATGAAGGTGGAACAATATTAGTCTCTCTACCAAGAAATCGAAAAAAAGATTTGGTGGAAAAATCCCATTAGTTTCCAAAGACCAAATTCTAACATCCAGAATAAGGGGATCAATGAAAAGAAAATTCAGAAAATCAAAAAGAGACGCTAACTCTTCCAATTCACCATCCCTAAGGTCTCTTCTAAAGTCCAAATTCCAAACAAGCCCTAACGAATCCCACGAAAGAACATCTGAAACCAGGGAATTTTTATTACGCACCACCAGGAAAGATATGCACAAACCGTTTGAGAGATAATGACCATGTCTAATCAAATTGAGCATATCTCCAAGGGTAACTATCCTCACCTTTCATCCACGAAATAACCAACTGAGAATCACCTTCAATTTGCAGGGGCTTCAAATTTAACTTTCTCACTTCAACCAAAGCGGCAATCAACGTTCTTAATTTTGCAGTGAAAGAGTCTGTAATACCAATCGGTCCAGAAAAAACATGCATAATGTCACCATCTGAGTTCCTGAAACCCCTCCAATCCCCGATCTTCCTGGATTACCCAAGGAAGAGCCATCAAAATTGACCTTAATAAAACAACTAGGTGACGCCTTCCATATCATGATCTTCGTTGCATTTCTTGCTGGATAAACAATCAACTCGTACCAGTTTCTAACAATACAGTCCATAGATAGTCCCCTAAATTCCTGCCTTACAAACATCCAGGTAGCAACCATACCCATAATGGAATCAATAAACCAAGAAAAGGAGTGTTGAATCTCCTCAAAAACACGACTGTTCTGCTCACACCAGATAGCCCAAAGAACCAAGAAGAAAATTGCCTCACAGAAAATCTTTCATCTTGGCCCCAAACCCTAAAAACGCCACTGGTCAAACATCTCTACAATGTGTTCCGTTACGACCCAGTCTACCCCCACCAACTGCAAAAGGTGCATCCAGATCCCTCTTGCTACTAACCAATGTAGAAACAGATGATCCACTATCTCCCCTTGGTTCCTGCACATGAAACGAATATGTGGAGAGATACCCAAATTGTCTCTCCTCCTTTGGAGCATATCACGTGTATTTATACGATAAAACAAAGCAGTCCAAACAAATAATCTCACACTGGAGGGAACTTTTGCTTTCCAAAGTTTTGAAACACTAAAAGGAGGATTCGAATTCTCCTCCCGACGAAGGAAGTAAAAGAAAGATTTAGTGGAAAAGACACCACTAGACTCCAAAGGCCAAACCCGATAATCCTGACAATCTGCATCAATGAAACAGAATTTAAGGACATCAATGAAACTAGACAACTCCTCTATATTCGCAATTTTGAGATCTCTTCTAAAATTCCAAGCTAAACCTGTGGAAGACCAAGAAAGGATATCAGAAACCACAACATCCCTATGTTGTACCACCATAAATAATCCATGGAATCTATTTTTTAAAATGGACCCACCCCACCATAAATCATGCCAAAAACGAGTTAAAGACCCCGTACCCAACCCAAAGCGAATAATAGGATAGAAAGAAAGGGCTAAGGTAGAAATGGCTTTCCAAGGACTATGCATATAAATTCTAGCAGCTTGATTAATATCCCAAGTATTCAAACCTATCCCATACTTACAATAATCTTGTACCAAATTTCCCCTAAATTAGCCCCAATTCCATATTTGCTAAAGATTATCTTGTAGCAAAAAGAATCAAAATCAGTGTAAAATCGCCAAAGCCATTTACCAAGCAAAACCGAATTTCGAGTTCGAATATTTCCCAAATTAAGTCCACCAGCCGCTTTGTTTCTACAGACCATCTCCCACTTAACCAAATGATCTTTCTTCTGGTCCCCCCCGCCCTCCTCCCACAAGAAATCTCTCTGGATTTTCTCCATAGCCTTAATGACTTTCACCGGAGCCCGATATAAAGAAAGGAAATAAATGGGTAAATTGGCCAGAGCAGACTGAAAAAGAGTAACTCTACCACCTAAAGATAGATAATCTCTTTTCCAAAACGCCAAGCGTTTTTCCAGACTCAATAATGGGAGACCAAAAAGACCAAGCCCTAAGAAAAACAATCATCAGCATTCTGAAGATGAGACACCTGAACCATATCTCGACCCACGGAAAAACCCTTGATAAGCACCAAATTTTCAGCTTGAGTAAAGAATCTGCTAAGCACATCCCCCACCAAATTAAAAAGAAAATGGGATAAAGGATCTCCCTATCTAAGACCTCTGGACGACTCGATATGCTCATGCACACTCCCATTGACTAAGAAAGAGAATGAAACCTTCGAAATACAACCCTCAACCCACTTCCTCCATTTATTTCCAAAACCCTTCCATCTGAGATCCGAATCCACAAATCCCCATTCTACTCTATCATAAGCTTTCTCCCAGTCCAATTTACACATAATACCTTGTAAACCACTTCTACTCCTTGCCTCCACCACCTCATTAGCCACAAGAACACTATCCAATATTTGTCTCCCTTTAATAAATGCGGACTGATTCGTGGAAACAATAGAACCAATAACTTCTTTAAGTCTCTCTGTTAATACTTTGACAATAATCTTGTATAAACTTGAGATCAAGCTAATAGGTCTAAAATCTTTAAGTTCTCTAGCCCCGACCATTTTAGCAATTAACACAAGAAAAGTTTCATTCAAAATTTTATTAACAATCTCATTCAGATGAAACTCTCTAAACACCTCAATCAAATCTCCCCTAATAATATCCCAATCATCTTAAAAGAAAGCCATAGTGAACCCATCTGGACCCGGAGCCTTATCTCTATCCAAACTCATGACAGCCCTCTTTACCTCCTCTTCATCAAAATCTCTCTCCATCCATAAAGATTGATCATAGGAAATAGTAGCACCCGGAATATTTCTCAAATTAAAATTAAGATTTTGCTCAGAAGAATAAAGTCTAACATAAAAATCTCTAAGAGCCTTCGAAATACCCCCCGCCCCATATCCTCAATGCATTC
This sequence comes from Pachysandra terminalis, assembly GCA_031762675.1. Taxonomy (NCBI): domain Eukaryota; kingdom Viridiplantae; phylum Streptophyta; class Magnoliopsida; order Buxales; family Buxaceae; genus Pachysandra; species Pachysandra terminalis. Next base: position 3,986 of record JAUPMG010189815.1, read on the forward strand.
CCCATTAACTAGCAAACTCTTGATAGTATTAGATTTAATCCTCCCATTTGCCATTTTATGAAAGAATTTTGTGTTCCCATCACCTTCCTTAATCCATGAAATCCTCGATTTTTGCCTCCAACTGATTTCTTTCTGTTTCAAAATTAGATCCAACTCCTCCCTCTTGATATTCCTCATTTCTCTATCATCTTCCGAAAGATTACCAATCTGTTCCAGATAATCAAAACCCTCAATCTCCTCATAAATCTTTTCTTACGATAAGAAATGTCCCCAAAAGTCTCTTTAGTCCATACTTTGATCTTCCCCTTCAAGAATTTTAAAGATTTCATGAACATAAATCCAGGTTTATCATTTACTCTCACAATTCTTTCCATCCACCATCTTCTAATTTCCTCAATAAAGCTGCCATGAGTGAGCCACATATTTTCAAACCTAAATCGAGATGGCCCTCTAGAAATCTCCTCCATAGACAAAAAGATAGGCCAATGATCAGAAGCCCTTCTCGAAAGGAGTCTCAACACAATAGATGGAAAGTGATACGTCCCAATCCGCCGAAACCAAACATCTATCAAGTCTGCAGCAAAGTGCGTTCTCTTGTAGATTAGACCACGTAAATTGACCACCAATTAACGGATAATCCACCAGAGCCAAATCTTGTATCAAGGATGATCTTCCTTGTTTGAGGTCATAAAATAGCCAGTGCAAGCCAATGTTTTTTTTTTTTTTTTGTGTAGTTAACGAAGAATTTTATTAAGGACAGAATATCTACAAGAAGAGAGAAGAGGACCAATGTCTATGAACTCGGGGTAATAAGAACCCAAAATGCACACCATAACATAGCTAAATTGTCATCACTCCTATGCTCGATCTGGTGCCCTAAAAAATCCCGTTGTTTCCCTCCTTCCAAATAACCCATAGGATGGCATGAAACAAAGACTCATATAACCTCTTGAACAACACTCTAACCTAGGGTGGGCCTAGGTTCCCTAAGCTTGATAGCTCCTACTCTAGGAGGAGACCAATTAGTGACTGCCCTACTAGAAAATGGTAATGAAACTAAGTGGACCAATGTCTCAAAATCTCCGATATGGATATCCCTATGAGCTCGGGGTAGAAAACCCAAGATGCACACCACAACATAGCCAAGTTGTCATCACTCTTGTGCTCGATCCGGTGCCCTAAAAATCTTGTTGTTTCCCTCCTTCCAAATAAGTTATAACCCATAGGATGGCATGAAACAAAGACTCATATAACCTCCTGGTTCTTTGCCCCGAACTTTAAAATCTCCACTGGTTAATAAAGGAAGGCACCCCCTTAGGGAAAACCTAGTCCACATCAATCGAGCATAGAAAGAAAAACCATATATCCTTAATCACTTCACAATATAGGCACAGATGATCTAAGGACTCCCCATGCCAAAGAGAAAGAAAAAACTAACATAAACATGAGGCATTCAGCCTTCTCCTTTGGAGTATGTCGCGTGTATTGATCATATAGAGGAAACAAAATAGTCCAAGAAAAAGGCCTTAAATTTATTTTTTTTGGAAGGGACACGAGGCTTCTACAATTTACAAAATGAAAAGGAAGCATTAGGAAGACCACTATCAGTTCAAAGAACTTAGAAGGAGCCATTAGAAATTTTCCTTTTGGGCTAAGAGTACAAATACAAGAATTAGGGATGGAAGAATCAATAAATACATCCCTAAGACGTACAAACAAGGCACCTAGAGGAAAGTTTGAACGGATGTGGGAACGTAAGAAACAAGGGGATATCAGCCTACCACACATCCGACTAAAAACAAATGTTAGCCCACAACCAACAGTAAAGATAGCCCAAGGAAAGAGCATCTGAGATAATGAAGAAATGGCTTTCCAAGGACTAGCACTGTGTATTCTTGCCTTCTGGTTTATGTCCCAACCATTGTTGTGAACCCATATTTACTTGCAATGACTCTCCTACACAATCTGTTCTTTCCATTCTAAATCTCCAAAGCTATTTCTCCAAAAATGCTGAATTTCGATTCAATGTGTTGCTCAGGTTCAACCCACCTCTCTTCTTTCTACATACCACCTCCCAATTAACCAATCGATATATCTTTGACCTGTAAAAAGTCTCCATTTTTTAATCCTTTTGGCCACTTTCAATAGAAGTTTAAAGAAGGTAGGAAATAGGTGGGAAGATAGGACAATGAAGCCAAAATGAGAGTAATCCTTCCACCTAAAGAAAGGTACTTTCTCTTCTAAAGTGCTAATCCTCTCTCAATTTTTCTATGATGGGTGCCCAGAAATCCTCACTCCTAGGGTTAACTCCTAAGGGAAAACCAAGATATTTGCATGGTTTTAAATATCGATATATCCCTCGATATATCTAGCGATATATCCCCTTTCCTTGGGGTCCGATATAAATCTAGGGTGTGATTCTTATTTTACAATTTATCATGAGATATATCACGATATCAAACGATATATCGTGATATTGGCAACATATAGCGATATTTCCCTTTCGCAATTTTTCTAACATGCGTAGGTCATTAAAAAAGGTCGAATAGGGATGGTTTCTCCTTATTTCAATCAATAAAAAATGCTTAAAATACACAAATCTTTTTTTTAACACTTGAAATTTAAATTTTATTTTTTTTGATCAATAACGAAAATTGTATAAAAAGATAAGACGAATGTACGAAAGGCAGAGGTAGTCGGTTCCCCAAGACAGAGAACCAACTACACAAAGAAAACAGAAAAAGAGTGAAGGAAGTCCCAAAAAAAAAGATACAATACAGAAGTTACATCCCAATAATAATCTCCCAACATCTGACCAAGTCCGAAGAAGTCACATTCTGAAATTCTGGAAGAGCCTTACACCAAACTGCCATTGTTCCCACAATCAAATCAATAATACGGTTCGGACTCCTCCAAGTATTCTCAAAGATCCTATTATTTCGCTCGCCCCATAAATGCCATAAAATGCAGAAAAACAGCACCTTGAATAAAATCCATCCCTTCTTCCCCAATGCAGAGAAGTACCATTGATCAAAAAGATCTCTCACATGTCTTGGGGGGACCCAAAGAAATCCCACACCTTAGTAGCATAGGCACAAGAGAGAGAGATGGTCAACGGATTCTCCATTATGCATACACATCACACAAACCTGAGGGGACAGAGCCATGTAATTTCTTCTCCTTTGAAGATTATCTGTGGTGTTAATACGATTAAGAAAGACCGTCCACACAAAGGCTTTAACTTTCAGTGGGACTTTAGAACCCCAAAGACGAGAAGTAGAGGAAGGAGACAGAAGACTAGGACTACTCTTTCGGATAGAGCCAAAAAAAGATTTGCATGAGAAACTACCACTAGGATCCAAACGCCAAACACGGGTATCGATGGAAGACTCATCAATAACATCTTTAAGGAGGTCAAAGAGATTACCTAGTTCTTCCACCTCCACCGGCCTAGGATCCCGACGGAGGGGAAGATTCCAAGAGAGACCCGAGAGAGACCAACTCAATACATCAGCAACTAGAGAATCCTGACTGCAGACTAAACGGAAGACTCTAGGAAAGCAAGAATCCAAAGAATTTTCTCCCCACCAGACATCAGTCCAAAAATGAATAGACAAACCTGAGCCCACAGAAAATTTGACCTGATCGGAGAAAGCAGGGAAGAGAGAGGTAATATTCTTCCAAGCAAGGAGGATTCTTCTTTGGGGTCGGAGAATAACAGCTCGTCTCTTGGATCGGAAGTTGTGGAGCTAGTTCCTGTTCTTTGCAGGAGCAGCTTTGCTCTGGAAGGAAGGGGATGAAGGATGTGATAGAGTTTATTTTGTCTGGGAATTCCTTTCAGATTTTCTTTGTCGACAAGTTGAAGAAATTGGAAGTTGTGTTCTCCCCCAAGCCTTTGTTGAAGTCTGTTTCTGGGGTTGGGTTTGATATTTCGAAGTTGTTAGAGGGGGAGGAGTTGTTTGGAGGTTCGGCAAGGAACTGGAGTTTGGTAGGAAGGCAGGAGGAGGTGGGGGAAGAGGAGGAAGTGGGGGAGTTTAGGGGTATTGATGCTGTGGAGAATGGGTTAATCTGTTTTGATGGAGTTAGGGGTGATGCTTATGGCTTGCGAAGGGAGTTTGGTCCTGAATGGGGTATCAGGGATGTAGAACCTACTCCCTTGGCCTGTTGTTCTGAATCAGAATACAATTTTACCAAGTCTCAGGATCCCGAAGGTCTGGTTTCTGATTTTTCAACTGTTAGTGAGGAGCTCAATTTGGAAGGTATGTCGGAGTGGGTGCTGAACAAGATAACCTGTTTCGGTGGGTTTGTGGAAGTTTCTTGGGAGGGATTTGAATCTAAAGCCATTGAATTATTTACGGCTATTGAAAACAGACATTTGGAGAAGTTGGTGAGCAAAAGGAAAGTTCTAAGGGAGCTGAACAGATTGAATTGGAGCTTGAAGGTTAAAGTCAGCAATAACAAAAGAAAAGGTGTAGTTTCTGGAGTAAAGGAAATATTGGGGGTTTGTTAGGTTTTTAGATGAAGATAAAAGTTCTTAGTTGGAAATTTGGAATGTTAGAGGGGCAGGTAATAAGGAGAAAAGAGTAATTATTAAAAGATCTTTGGGAGAGTGGAAGCCATATATTATTATGGTTCAAGAAACTAAACTGGAAGTTGTTAATAAGGAGATTTTGTTTCAACTCTGGGGCAGAAGGAATGTAGAGATGGTGTTTAAATCAGTTGTAGGAGCCTCCGGGGGTCAATTGCTAGAGTGGAGATCGGACCTTTACAGCTCATTCATTCAGATATTGGTTCTTTCACTATCTCTGTAGTATTGAAGGAGAGAGGTAATAATGGGGGAGATCTGAAACTTTTATCCTCGGTGTATGGCCCAAATGATCACTCTCTATTGAAAAGTTATGGGAGGAGTTGGAAAGACACAGGGGGTGGGACAATACGTGGTGCATTGGAGGAGATTTTAATGTTATTAGGTTCTGTTCAGAAAGGACTGGGTGCTCCAGGATTGATACCTATACGCAAAGTTTTTCGGAGTTTATCGACAGGAATTTGCTTATTGTTGTTCCTCTTTCAGGTGCTGAGTTTACATGAACTAATTACCAGGATAACCAGATCAATTCAAAGCTGGACAGAATCCTTATGTCAGTTGAGTGGGAAGATTCCTTCGTGAAAGTGCAGGCTGTTTCTTTAGCGAGACCTACTTCAGATCATTTGCCTATTGTTCTAGTGAATGAGGATAAGGTGAGCATAAAATGTCTTTTCAGATTCGAGAATATGTGGTTAGAAGTAGATTTTGTGGACTTGGTGAGAAATTAGTGGGACAATTTCAAGGTTTTCGGGTCGCCAAGCTTTGTTTTTTGTAGGAAACTCAAACTGTTGAAGGAAGAGTTGAAGAAGTGGAATAAGGAGAAGTTGGGTAGGGTGGAGAATAGATTTGGTAAATTGCTGGACCAAATCCAACAGTTAGATGGTAAAGAGGAGAAAGGGGGTTTGGACAAGGTGGAAAGGATGGAGAGGGAGGACCTCAAGAAGGAGTTTGAAAGAATTGCTAGAATGGAGGAGATTAGTTGGAGGCAGACATCAAGGGCTTTGTGGTTGAAGGAAGAGGATAGCAATACCAAATTCTTCCACAAAATGACTAATGCAATGAATTGGGTTAATTCTATTAGAAAGTTAGTGGTAGATGGGGTAGAATGGAGAGAAGAAGAGGGGATCAAGAAAGCTGTGGAAAGGTTTTATAAACAACTTTTCGTAGAGTAAACGAGTTTTAGACCTAAATTGGTTGGAATGAGGTTGGAGAGTTTGTCTTCATTGGAGGCAGACAGTTTAGAGGAGTTTACCGAAGAAGAAGTGAGGGGGGAAATTACGGAGTTGAGAGGTGATAAATCCCCGGGTCTGGATGGTTTCACATTAGCTTTTTATAAAAGTTGTTGGGAGGTTATTAAGGATGACGTGATGGGGGGTTTTTCTGAATTTTTTGCTGAAGGTAATGTGGCTTAAGAACACCAATGCAACTTTCATAGCTCTCATCCCTAAGATAGAAGGTGCTTTGGACATTAAGGATTTCCATCCTATTAGTCTTGTGGGGAGTTTATATAAGATTATTGCGAAAGTTTTATCTAATAGAATAAAGAAGATGAATGAGAGGCTTATTAGCAATACGCAAAGTGCGTTTGTGGGAGGAAGACAAATTTTAGACGGGGTGTTGATTGCTAATGAATGTATTGATTCGGT
>JAUPMG010189836.1:0-10216 GCA_031762675.1 Pachysandra terminalis
CTTCATTCTTCTCGGATGTTATTGGAGAAGAAGTCTTCCCGCCTAATTTGGATTTTGGGGATATCTGATTCGCCAAATTCAACCCTTCTTTTGGTCACTATAGTTGGGTTCGGTTTTCGCTTTTATACTTTGGTTCGGTTCTACATTTTGGTTTGATTTTAGTTTAACCACTAAATCGAATCAAACTGATCGACTTATACCCTTGGTTTTAGGGCTGTAAATGAGCCGAGCTTTGTCCAACTCGATTCAGGCTCGTAAAATCTGAACAAGGCTCGGGTTCGGTTCATACTCGATAAAATTTTCCAACCTCATGTTCGGCCCAGGCTCTCGCTAATTGCACTTACCTCCCTTGACGTAAGTGCAAAGAGAGGTATTTTCATGTGAGTCGTAAATATTGAGTTGTACATGAATAGATTTGCTTCTAATCCTGTATGATCCTGCAATCTATCTATCAGAAAGTCTATGATCGTTGAACGCTAATCCAGTATTAAGAACAATGCATATTAAGTTGCATGTCTTGGTTGTAAATAGCCAAGTTTTTCAATCAATCGATCTTATTATTTATTTTTAGAATTAGTTTATGTGATGATCCATCTTGTCTTCCATGCCATTACAATAATTTTATAACAAATCAGTACCATTACCGTACTACCGCCACTACTATCAAATCTAATGTAAGACATTATGACTACCACACTGTCACCACATCACAACTTATTACCAGTTCACTGTTGCCATTTTGATTATAGCCTGTTTTCCTAATTTATCTCACATCTAGGCGTCAACTCGGTTGGATTTGGGTCAAGTTGACGTCAACCCAACCCAAACCAATGTCTTTGAAGGTCAACTCAAACCTAACCCGATTTGAAACCCACACACCAAAGCAATTTTGTTTTGTAAACCCTAAACCCAATTCAAACTAGAACTTGGGGTTAGTTTGGATTGAATTAATTTGTGTTGATAAGCACAATCTCATTGAGTCTTATATGTGGACTTAAACCAAGCTGAACAATGTGCAAATACTTGAAAAGTCAAATCTAACTTGCTCAAACAGGAAGCTTATTTAGAAATAGTAGAAGTTTATAGGGGTTTTTATAAACCCTAAATTTTAAAATATACATACTTCTAATATATATTATATATTAATTATTAACCGGATTAATTAGGTTTCGATTTCGGATTAAGTTAGGTTATCCAAAGCCCTGACTCAAAATCAAACCGAATTATTTTGGGTTGACTCTTTTCAACCCAAAACCAACCCTGAGTGATGTAAAACCCAACACAAACCGATCTAAAGTCGGGTTGGGTTTGGGTTAGCACGTCCCAAGTTGCACTCCTACTCACTCAGTTCACTAGGGGTGCAACTTGGGTCGGGTTAACCTCAACCAAAACCCAAACCAACCTTCTTGAAGGTCAACCCAAACCATTTGAAACCGAACTTTGAAACCCAAACACCAAACCGAATTTATTTTGAAAGCCCTAAACCTAACCCAATTTGTAATTTTGGGTTGGTTTGATTCGGGTTAATTTGGTTTGGCTTTCAATTTATAGTATATGAAGATCACATGTTATTGGAATAAACTTAGCATATTTGAACCCACAAAAATAAATTACCAGAAAATAACAAAACCAACAATTACTTGTTTGTCCCCATTTATCTTATGAGCTATTAAGATAAAGCCGGCTATTACACACAAAATCAAGTTATATAGATCAAATCACAATGATTTAGCAAAACTAAACTAAAAGCAATTCAAACTTTAAATACTACAAAGTCCAATATTATTTGAGAATCAAAGTCATCTTCTTCACAAAAGAAGTTCTAATTAATTGAAGAGAGAGGGAGAACGACCAACCTACCTAAGTGAAACCTTAACGTCGCTATCATCATCACCATCACCATCAAACTGAGTATTGAAATTGAGAAGCTAACTCCCCACCCCCTCCTTTTTGTTTTTGGATTTATAAAAGACAATGAATATTGATTGAGCCCCTTGGCCTTTATATCAAAGAGCTTATTTAAAAATAACAAAAGTTTAGAGAAATTTTTATAAACCCTTATATATTATAATTTATAAATATTTAAAAAATGGGGTTAATTCAGTTTGGGTTTCGAGTTGAGTTGGGTAACTCGAAGCCTTAACCTAAAATCAAACCGAATTAAATCGGGTTGCCTTTTTCCAACCCAAACAAGGTATTGTAAAATCCAACCTAAACCGACCCAAAAAGTCGGGTTGGGTTCAAGTTAGCCCGATCGAAGTTGCATCCACATCAATCCAATGTGATATACTTAGGGGTGGTAATTTGTCTGGTTGGGCTCAAACTTTTTTTTGGGGAATTATGCATACCCAAGCCCGGCACGACCTGATCTTTGGGCCTAAGAATGAAACTCAAGCCCAGTTCTAGAATAATTTGAAAATCTTGATTCCTGAGCCCGCCCAATTAAGCCCGTTTCTTTTTATTTTCTTTTTAATTTTTCTTATTTTATTAATAAAAAAATCTTAAAAGTCAATTATTCTTCATTAATTTTGTTGCTATGGACAAAAACCGAACCCAAACCTTCACAACAAGAATGTATCATTCTCACCACTAGGCTACAATACAAGACGTTGTTACATATTCTTTAAACTTTTAATAAAAAATACATGCGTATAGTACTATAAATGCATGTCAATTAAAACCGAGTCGGGCTGAGCCCAGTCGGGCTTATACATGCCTAATCCAAGGCCGACCCTAAATAAAGCGAACTTTTTAAAATTTGGGCCTCGAAAGCCCCCAGGCTGAAGCCAGAATTTAAATGGGCGGGCTAACCGAGCCAATTCGGGCCGGGCCCAAATTGCCACCCCTAGATATACTGTTCTTGATCGTCCTTTACTTAAACAACAACTAATTAGAACTCCAAAACCGAAAAAGATGGCTCTGAGATTCTCCCACGTTCGATCTCTTATTCTCATCCTCCTCTGCTGCTTCTTCGTCTCTGCAATCTTAGCTCACAAAGATGAAGATCCAACAGCGAAAACCATGGAGGAGTTCTCAGGATACCCAACTCATGAATCCCAATCATGCGTTTCAAATTCCTTGTCTTCGATATCAGTCGACACTGAGAGCTTACAACGCCAGGTATCGATCCGAATTTGGATCCCTATCTTGAGTTTAATTTCCTCAGAAAGATAAAACGATTTCTTCTTGATGTTTTCTGTAGTTTCAATGATCATACTAAATGTGTGTGTGTGTGTTTATTGAATTTTGTTTGTCACCATGAATATCTAAATGGGTTTTGTATTTTGGTCTCTGTTTTGAAATTAATATTGTCTACAAAACCAGTCCCATCAGTTTTTTTTTTTTTTTGATTCCCTTTAAGGGTCCGGTAAGTGGATTTGTTTAAGAGGGATGTATGAAACAGGAATATCTTAAGTTAATTTAGTTTAATTATTATGGCTCTCTATTGTTTTTTCTTTCGTCTGATTATAAATTTGTAATATCCCAAGTGGGTAATGTCATCTCTGCTCTTTAGATCGATGAACTGTCTACGTTCTCGGACACGCCTGCCCCATCAGTTACTAGGATCCTATACAGCGAGAACGATGTCTTGGCTCGGAGGTATGTATTGTACAAGGCATAATCTGATTTTGAGAATGTATATCAACTGTTGAAGAAGAAGATAGATGTATGCATCTAATGATCTAATGTTCATCTCTATTTTAAATCTCCATACATTGTTATTAGTATTTCCTCACCATTAATTTTGGAGTTAAGAACAATCAAATAGCTGTGCTGACATCTAAGTGGAATCGGATGCGACACAGGTCTTATAATTAATTGCCTTCTGCAATTTGTGACAATGTTAGATTAATGGATAGATTAATATCGAAGATGACTATTCACTCACTAAATTCTTTGATATGGTTATTGATATTGACAAATAATGTACAGAGTTGCCATCATTTGGGGCATATGGGGAGAACGGAACCGAAAAATATTTGAGGAGAAATGGAGGAGTTTAGGTTTTATCATCGACTCCCTATTAGGTACCGTTGCTTCATGAGTGTGCATTTCTGTCAAGATTTCTATCTCCTTCCTTATCAACTCCATCCATGTCTTCTTTGGTTTTCCTCTTGCCCTTTAGAGCTTCCCACCCTACTTGCAAAAAACACTCAACTCCTCACTGGTGCCGCCATCGGTCGTTCTTTGATGTGTCAGTCATTTTTCGTTATCTATTTCCCATTGCTCTGGCTGCTAGGATAATTCCCACTTTCATAAGTGAATGTGTTTATAATCTAACGTTTTCCTAGAAAGAATTTGGAGTTGCCACAATAGGGTATAGAATAAAGGAGGCATGCTTTTGTAAGTTTAGAGGATGGTTTAGCAGTTTGAGCAAGAGCTTGATTTCCCAATATTTTAAGGAAAATTATAAACTGTAATTCACTTTTATTTCCATCAATTCCTTCCAGTACCAACTTCTAAATGCTCTGTCAGTTTCTGATCTTTTGTGAAGATTGGTCAGATCGAACTTTTAGTAAGCTCTTTTCTTGTTTCTAAGCTTATTTGACTTTCGAATGTTGGATGAGACTGATGTATACACCATTGCATCTCATTTTTTAGTTGATTATGAACTTTCCTTCATATTTGTGCATACTTATGATTTTTGATTTTTCTATTTCATATTGTCCTTAGCTGTCTTGTTACACTTCATGTACGGTTTTCTATTGCAGGTACATAAAAAACTTAATGGGACTCTCTGGTCTCTCTGTCAGAGAGGATGCCGTTGGTAACATATTTGGTCGATGGTGAGATTTTTTAGCTCTTCCTCTATTTTTGTTTTTATTGTTACTGTGCATTGCATATCAACGTGTTTTAGGAGATATAGTTATTAGAAGCAGAAAGAGTGAGAAATGATGTATTTATTGTGAGTTTGTTTTAACTTTGATAGAAGCAAATGTACGTTTTCTTAATTTTGTGGTTAATATTCAGTGCACATAGCCCTGTGCTTCAAAATCGAAGAGAACACTATAATTATAATCTCTCCAACACATGAGATTTACACTAGTATTTCATGACTTATGGAGCTCCATGATGTTTCACTTGTCACTAAGTTTTAAATTTTAGATTTGCTCATTGAAATTTATTATCTTGTTCCCAACTAGTTTCATTTGACACTCAAATTTTTCACGCGTTTCACTGATATAGAAAAGGGAAGAGTTTGTTTTATGTTTTTCTCAAACATTAATTATTTATTCATTTTTCTTTGCCAAATAGATACGGTTCAGTTTTGTACTCGGAAGTGTAATTAACCCTTACTAAAACTATAATTTTCTGTCAAGATTCCCATCTCCTTGCTAGTGGTTCAGACTTTAAATTTTCCAAATTTAGATTGCCTTTCTTTGATTGTGTAATCAACAAAAAAATTATATTCTTTCTTTGACTCTGCGATTTAACTATTTGAATAACCTTTAATAATCTCTCTTCATTTTCTTAATACATTGTTTTGACATTTGTCTATATTCCTTCAACGTTGTTTCAACTTCCTTTGATCATCCCCATTTGTCCTTTCCCCTCTGTGCAGGGATGGCTCTGAACTATATCACCCAGCAGTTGCAACTGGTTCTCACATAGATGCTATTCCATATTCTGGGAAATATGATGGAGTTGTTGGTGTTTTGGGTGCAATAGAGGCCATTAATGTGCTTAGAAGGTGTGCAACATTCCTGAAATATGTAAATAAGATTTTGCAAGATAAAGAAGTAGCAACATGGCAATAAATTGGTTTTAAAACCAATTCTACATTTCTGTTAAGTTGCTTAGATTGATGCTAGAAATTGGTTGTCTCATCCAGCCCAAAAGCATGTAAAGGAATTGAGTAGATTATAACACATTTTTCCCCTGAATATTAAGGTGTTTAGATACTCTTTATCTTTTTATCATATACAATCAGCCATCAAAATTGTTTGGGCCTAACCCAGACCATATTTTTTGCTTACCAAAGTTGAGGAACTGGAGGTCCCAGGTTCGAGTCCCCGGGCTTACCTGATATATGGTCCTTGTGGGTGGGGGGTAATATATCCACTAAGTGGGGTTGGGTGTTCCATGTCACCGAAAAAAAAGCAAAAAAAGAAATGGGGTTGTAGATGGTGGTATAATTAAATTGATCACATCACAACTTGCTGGCACTTGCATTGCCAAAACAAGTAATTTAAAACACTGATCTGGGTTCTGTTGGCCAGACATAGTCTTGCATCCAAACACATCTTCAAAATTCTTAATATTTTTTTATTTATACGTGTGTCATAAAGTTTTGAGCGTAATCCATCGTATTACAGGTTTAAAGTAGTTTTGAGCTATTGTGTAATTGTCTGCTCTTTTGTACAAGATGACTTCTAATAAGAAAAGCGATATTCGTTCAATTTGTGGATTTTTTTTTCACAATTCTTGATGTGATAATTTGAATGACTTCTTGACATAATATTCCAAATCATTATATTGTCATATCTACATTCTGTTCATAATATGCTCACTTGAAGTTACACAGATCTGGGTTCAAGCCTAAAAGGTCATTGGAGGTAATCTTATTCACATCAGAGGAGCCTACACGTTTTGGAATCAGCTGCTTGGGAAGGTTAGGGCTTACAATTTTAGCGTTCACATATATGTGGAAAGGGTCTAACATGATATTAAACACTTAAACAACAGATTTCACTGCTTATAGAAAGTTCCTGATTATGTCCATGGTAGTGTCTCACAAGCGAGCATGCAGTAATAAATACTTCTATTATTTTTCTTAAGGCATCTCATATGTTATCTACAATGTGAAGCCGTCTATTGGCAGGGAGCAAGACACTTGCAAAGGCTCTTGAGAAGACAGTTGATGGTCAAAATATATCCTTCTTTGATGCTGCAAAATCTGCTGGGTATGCAAAAGATCAGGACTTATCTAGTGTGGTCCTCGAAAAAGGAAACTATTTTGCTTTTGTGGAGTTGCACATAGAGCAGGGTCCCATTCTGGAGGAGGAAGGTGGGTTTTTCTTTTCATACTTTATTACCCATCTTCTAGCCATCATTTTAATGCATGCTAATATGTTTTATATTACATCCAGGTATCTTGATTGGTATTGTAACTGCTATTGCTGCCCCTGCAAGTATCAAGGTGGATTTTGAAGGTAATGGAGGCCATGCGGGTGCTGTTCTAATGCCAAAAAGGTGACATAAACTTCCCTTCACAAATAAGTGATGGATTTAATGCTGGATGGTGTGTGTGCGTGCGCGCCCGTTAGTGTGTGCGTGTGCGTATGTTTTACTTAAAGAGTACACCTTAGAAGTAGATCTTTTAACATTTTTACGCATTCTTTTCTTTGAAAGTTCTAAAGTTTTGTTAAAGAAAAGGGAAGACGCCCAATTATTTTTGGTAAACAAGTAGGAGCAAAAAGAAAGATACTTGTTGAACATGAACTATAAAAAGATAAATATATTGATTAGTACAGTGAGCTGTGGAAATGCAATTGGATAGGAAGGTATACATATTCTGAATCCTTTTAAACTCTGACAGAACCAAGAAGTTCAAGTATTTCACAAGACTTCGCTTTCAGCTCTATCTCATTTATTTCATTTTTGTCCTAAAAAAAGTTTGATTGATTCTCCTTTTCCATAGATCCCAACAAATGACAAAAGGCGCTAATCTTAAAACTGTCTCTACGCTTATTCAATCAAATGAAAATTCGTAAATCTTCCTATACACTCTTTTTGGACAGAAATGATGCAGGATTGGCAGCTGCAGAGTTAGCACTAGCTGTTGAGAAACATGTATTGGAATCTGGTTCACTTGACACCGTTGGTACAGTAGGTACGCCATACTTTTTATGCAAAACAGTATATTAGCTTGTAAGTCATGCTTTTAAGTAATGAATAATACTTTAACTTGGAAGTGCGTTCGATTATAGATAAACCTGATTAATTGGATACTCTTTGCTGTCTAATGCTGCTTGATTGCACAGTTAAGAGGCTGGTAAAGGCTGTATAAATAGAAAGAATACATGCTATATCAAGAATACCTTTTTTAGTTTAAGAAAAATTCTATTTTCAAATATTTTATTCCTGTTTGTGCAAGGCATTTTGGAACTGCATCCAGGAGCAATCAATAGTATCCCGAGCAAATCGCACCTAGAAATTGGTATGTTTTGTCGACTCAGTGAATAATCTTTTTAAGACGGACTTTGGTTTATGACAAGGATCCTCCAACATGTTTATTTTGCCGATTTTCTAATTAGAATAATGTCTTTATTGTATCTTGTCAGACACGCGAGACATTGATGAAAAGCGTAGGAACATTGTAATTGAGAAAATTCATCAGTCCGCTATGACAATAGCCAAGAACCGTGGGGTGAAAGTACCTGAATTTAAAATCGTGAATCAGGATCCACCTGCTCTGTCTGGGGAATCAGTAATTAAGGCAATGGAAATTGCATCACAAGAGCTTAATCTCTCCCACAAGTTAATGATTAGCCGAGCTTATCATGATTCACTGTTCATGGCTAGGTAATAAAAATAATACATAATAAAACAGAAATGCTACTGTTCAGCTTTTGTCACCTGCAATTCTAAGCTGATTTTCCCATTTAAAATTTCACTCTGAAAATAGAAGCTTGTTTAATTGGATAAGTAAGAGAGGCTTTTGCATGTGCTTTGGAAATTGAGGTAGTAACTGGCCAGGCTTGCACACTAATATAACAGCTCTTATGTGTGGCCAAGCCTAGCCCGGTCCGACCTTAGAATTCTCTAAACTCGAGCCTGGCCCATCCCTCAACACTGATATTTTCTTTGATATTTTCAAACTAAAATGCAATGGATTTGATGGGTATTTTAAAATAAATTTATAAAAATTAAAATTTTGAAGTATCTAGTATATTATATGCGTGAGATTATGTTATTTGTAATGGAAAGCAAAAATTTTTATATATTAATGTAATATTCACATATTAAAAAGAAATAAAGAATAGAATATACGAGTAAAAATATAAAATTATATAAATATGTAATATCATTGGTTTGTGCTAGGCCAGGCTTCCACTAACCTTGTCCACGCCTGCCCGCAACTTGACTGGGCCAGACCAACCAGTATAGACCCCACGGGCTAACATGCCTTACCCATGCCCGCCCAAATATTGGACCGGGTAGACCACTCAGCCCACTGCCACACCTATTTGGATGATAAATTCTATTTGTTTAATTTGATTTGTAAGGCTTTTGTTTGCATACTGTATGTTATTAAACCATGAAATTTTTGAACAGAGCTGACAACTTGAGCATCATAAGAAAATCTTGAATAAGAAACATGTCATTTGCTTTCCTTGGTTCTTTTGTACCTCAAACTGCTGCTGATTATTCGGCGATTCATCCATGCAGGATATCTCCAATGGGCATGATATTCATTCCGTGTTACAAAGGTTTGAGCTCGCCCCACTTTGTAGTTTTCTATGAACTGATAAATTTTATTTATTAAAAGTATTATTTATTTAGTTATTTTAAATAATGTGATTGAATCCCAATCGTTTCTTTTGTTCACAAATATGTAGTTGAAGGTATCAAGTCTTGTCCTTCTCAATTGGTACTAAAAATAAACTTGTGATAAAAACATGAGTTGGTGGGGAGCACTTCCTCTATGTACATGGCTGCCTGGTTCTTTAGTGTGAGCCTGTGGCAAATATGTTGGTGTTTCACTGGCACTTCAATTTACAGGAATATATGGCAGGCATTGATATATCTTTTGTTTTTGAGCACTAAGTTTCAATACTGGCGATTCATATGTTGAACATCTTCTAACCAATCCGCAACATAATGGGCTTGTGCTAATTATGTAGACAATGTCATAGTGGGAAGTTCTGTTTACATTACAGGCTCCAAAACTATCGGAAGATGGCATATGTACACATGGTGTACATCATGCAAGCTTGATCTCTTCCTTTTCTTTTCTTGAGATTTCCTGCCCCAAACTATTGGGACTTTCAATTTATTTTATCTGTCTGCTGATTTTGCAGGATATAGCCATAAGCCTGAAGAATATGCTTCCATTCAGGATATCGCAAATGGAGTCAAAGTATTAGCACTAACCCTTGCGAAGTTGTCCGTGGACTGATACCATGTCTGTAATTTCCGCAAGATTATGGTACAAACAGCCCAAACTTTCAACTGAGCTTTTTAATTCGTCTTTGTCCTTGTGTATCTAATA
>JAUPMG010189855.1:0-10216 GCA_031762675.1 Pachysandra terminalis
ATGAGATCAATCTGGTAGTTACCAGATTAGGATTAGGATTTAGGATAAGAAAAATTAGGAGCATTTAAATTTAAATTTTAAATTCATAACTGTATGATTTATTTTGACTTATCCAAATAATAAATCTGAATTTTAAAATTTAAACTAACACATATACGTACCAGCTAGTTCTCTCCCTTTTTTTTTTTTTTTTTCTTGTTTTCCTTGAGTTATAAAATTTTAACATATATCATCTGTCATTTATTGTGATGGAAGAAAATCGTCCGTAATGTTTTATTGCGATTTTTTCAATAGTGTTAACCATGGGAGGTTCCATATAGGAAAAATTAGGCAAAAGGGTAGCTTTTTAAGGGTAATGCTAAAAACGTCTTTTGAAAAGTCTTAGTTGGGGAAAAGTCTTTTTACTCGGAAGTAGTTGCCATGAAGGCACTTTGTATTGTAGAAAACCACTGTCTTTATGTTATCTATTTTTTTTTATTAAAAAACTAAAACCATATTTTGGGGAAAAACCAGGGACGAACAAAGCAGCTATCTTCTCCGACGATGAGTTCGAAGGTTCTCTTCAAACCCAAGAACAAGGCTTTAGATTTTGGAGAAAAACCAACAACGAACAAACTGCAGCATCTATCTTCTCCGGCAAGGAATTCTTTCTTCGACCAAACCCTATTAATCTTCTTATTTTATTGAAACCAGATCCATGCTCTCTCCAATCTCAACGTCTTTGTTGATTACTTCTCGCATGAGATTTCCTTCTTCCACTAGAATTTCATATACATTGTGTTTTTCCCTTGGAATTTTTTGATTCCTGTAGAAATTCAGATTCAAGATTTTTATGAACATTGTATTTTTCCCTGTGAATTTCAAGAACATTCGGATATTCTTGTGTCTAACGTTCAAATTCATACTTTTAATGGAGTGCGAATTCGAGCGTTCTGGTATAAATAAATTAGGGAATTCGAGCGTTCTTTGGGAACTCGTTGCCGGAGAAGATAGCTGCCGCAGTTTGTTCGTTGTTGGTTTTCTTCCAAAAGCTAAACCCTTGTTCTTGAGTTTGAAGAGAACCTACGAACTCGTTGCTGGAGAGAACTCGTTGTCGGAGAAGATAGCTGCCACAGTTTGTTCGTCACTAGTTTTTCCCCAAAAATTGTTTTTAGTTTTTTAATAAAAAAAAATAGAAAACATAAAGAGAGGGTTGATTTCGGGTGAATGTACTTTGCTATGCAATTGCTTGTGAGTAAAAAGATTTTTTTCCAACTAAGACTTTTCCAAAGACGTTTTTAGCATTATTCTTAAAAAGCTACCATTTTGCTTAATTTTCCCTTACATATACAAGCCATTGTCAGTTAAAGTGAAAGCCGGTTTGAAGTTGATATGTTTCTTAGAGTTTTAGAAATGGTTGGTCAACCCTTTTAATTTTGACATCTATCTTGCATGCAACCTCCGGTACAAAAACATTTGCCAAATGGGTGGAAAAACAATATCTCCACTGTTCGAAAACCTTTCCTATAGCCGCTAGGGGATGGCAAAAGGGTGAGTTAACCGAATAACCTGCCCCGTCTGCTCCTGATGGTTTGGAGTTGGTTAGTTATAAATTTGGATTCGGGTTTGAATCAATCAGACCTTGACTCACTCCATATTCATTCAACTATATATGTTTATATATGTGTATATAAAAACATATATTTTATAAGTAAGTGTTAAAAAATTAATACATTTTATGTAAAGAATAATATTTTATTTATAATACATGTTACATCCGGGTCATCTCGACCCGTTTCGATATTATTTCATCAGTTATTGTAGACAGTAGGAATGGCATTGGTAGATGGCACACTAATATTGTGACACATGGCAAGACATGTGGTCATAACCCCATACATGTTTATGACGCCAACCATGCGAGGGTTAGCCGTAAACACAATGATATCCCCTGGTGATGCTTCGAGTAGGCTAGCCATGATGTCAAGACCTCTTGAAAAGACATTTTTGTTACCAAAAGAAATTGTACATTCGCGATGCCATCCTAGAACGGATGAGTCATGAAAACACGTGTGATGCCTGCAATGGCAACGCTAATCATGTAGGGGTAAGCAAGAACGAGCTCCATTGATCCTATCATATTCATACAAATAATATCAATTCATTTACTCAAACTATGCTTCACCTTCGCCTAGAGTGAAAGACAGCCCTCAACGATGCCATGAAAAAAGACAGCCCTCGACGGTGCCATGAAAGAAAGATGGCTTTCACCTTTGCCTAGAGGGAAAGACAGCCCTCGACAATGCCATGAAAGAAAGGTAGCCTTCGCTTTCACTCAGAGGGAGAGATCCCTCGGCAACGCTAAACGGGGCGCCATAGGTGTAAAAGGCTCTGTGCCTAAGCTACAAGGGGACTAGAAGATGTAAGGGTAGGAGGGGAATGAGGCTCATTAGCCTTAAGTTGTGGCAAGCATTACATTCGTTGACGTGCTTAGAAAATGGCAACGGGTGTAATTCTTTACTATGTTTATGATTGGTCCACCTAAGAGATGGAAGTAATTATGACTAATTCTTTTCCGATTAAAATTTAAACACAGTTGAAAACGGCCCGATGGAATCTCAACTAATGTTATTTCTCATGTGCTTGCTTTAATTAGCAGCTCATTTCTTGGGAAAACATGACGGATAATTAATGCTCGAGATCCCAAAAAACGTAACTCTTACGTGTGCTCACGAAATTCCAACATTTGAATTACCATCCTCTTTCATTTGTCTCGATTGATTCTGTGCTAACGGTTATTTGATCTTACTCTCGTTGTTCCATTAAGACTGGGTATGGTTGACCATCAACTTAGGCTTCTGTCGAATCAGCCACCTGACCGTTGGTGACCTCTACAAACAAATTCTTTACATTTTGGCGACTCCACTGAGAACCAAGTCTCCTACGTACTGATTCATAGCAAAAAAATGACCAAACCAAAGAGTAAGATCCAGGCTGTAGCCTAAGCTTCGGGGTTACCTCCCTAAATTGACAATGAGGAACCCGAGGAAGGTTCACCAAATAACTTACATGAGTTGGAAGGTGAAGAAGAGTTGGAAGAATCACCAGACGGCAGAGATGATCAAGTCGAGATGATGCGGATGCAAATAAAAAAGATGGAAGAAGCACAATGAAGGATGATGAATTTGTTGCAGACAGTGATTACTCAAGAAAGTCGTCTCCCCACGCCGCCAGCTGAACCAACGGTGGAAAAAACACCCATGGCGCCTACTTCAGGAACAGGCCACAACACCCCCATAAGTGTCTCTCAAGCAGAAGTGACAGGGAACCATGGTTTTATAACTCACGATGAGATTGCTATCACCTACAACAACAATAAGTCAAACCCAACGAGTTCAACATTGATACTCGACCTCCATATTCGGTGGCGATAATGAAGAAGCCTTATCCTGTGGGTTATCTAGTTCCTCTTCTGATGCCGCAATATAATGGACGAGTGGGCAACACCAAAGAGGATGTCAGCAAATTTATAGGGGCCATGGGAGCATTTGCTGGCGATGACGAGTTGAATATGAGAAAAGTTTCTAGGTCTCTCACTGATCGCGCCTATACCTGGTATGACAATCTACCTTACAAATCCATTCTTAATTGGGAAGAAATGAAAATCAATTTTGTACGCAAAATTTTCACTGTCGAGGAACACGTAACCATCCTGGACTTGGGAAAAGAAAGAGAGAAGTCCGACGAACAGGTAACCATCTTGGACTTGGGAAAAGAAAGAGAGAAGTCCGACGAAGGTCTGGAAGTATACGTGAAACGATTTTGCGACCTCGCTACTGATTGTCGAGAAAGTATTACAACGAAGAAGCTTGTGCAACTTTGCATCAACGGAATGTTGAAAGAATATTTTCTTGTGTTAGAGAATCTAGAGATTGAGACTTTCACTCGTTTGTACGAATCCGCGAAGCGAACCAGACACACCTTGAGTCTTACGGGAGATAGCACTTGGAAGAGCAGAGAAAAATTAGCCCCTCAAGCCATGATGATTGAGAAGAAGAAGCACCCCAAATAAGAAACCGACGAGATTGGTCACAAGAAGAAGAGTTATCAGCCTACCCCTCCACTCTCATGTAATGTCAAGGAGGCCTTGATAGTCTTAAAGCAATGGATACAAGATGGCTTGGTAACTCTGCCTACGCCAAGATTCCTCTAACAGAGGGGGATAAGAAGAAGATAATTTATGTTATTATCATTGTAATGTGGGGTAGAAGACAATGGATTGCATATCATTGAGAAAATTATTTTAAGAAAAGATCAAGAATAAGAAACTTGAGTTCCTGTGATCCACATTGATACATGAGGATCCCTTGCCTAATCATGAAAAGGCAGCTGTTACTGCCATCACTCACAGGGATGCTGTGGATACTATCATCGAGCCCAATGATGTCCAGCAATTGGACGCCATGAGTCTGGATGACAAAGATAAAGGGTGTTTGCATCAACAATTGGGGACCAACGGAAAAGTCAAAAGGTTTTATGATGATATGGATTTTAGCATCCTTGCCTGAAAGGAAATGACGAACGACCTTGTCTCTATCACCACCAAGCTTGGAGAGCAGTGTTTCGCCATAAGCACGGGAACTAAGAAGATCTGTCAAGAGGTAGCTGGGTTAATCATCTATTTGGATGAAGATGTCTCAACTGATTACCTTGGTCATAATAGATCCTTGTATGTTCCCTCCAACATGAATAACATTGAGATAAGGAGAGCTCTGATCGGCCCCGAGTCATCAATCAACGTCTTACCTTTCAAAGCCGAACAAACAGCAGCTATTCCCTCCAAAAGAGTGGTAATACAATCAATGGAGGTGGTGTCCTTCAACAATGAAACTTGTAAGACGATGGAACATATTACTATCAACTTAACCGTAAGAGCCATCCGGTCTCCAACCAAATTCCATTTTGTGGTTGCAGACGTCTCCTACCATATACTCTTGGGAAGGCCTTAGTTCCATCGGTACAAAGTTGTTCCTTCCACTTACCACCAATTTTTAAAAGCCAGATGGCAAGGAAAGAAGGTCAAAGTGAAGGCTACTATTGACCCCTTTGATAGAAACAAAATTCATTATGCTGAGGTTGTCTTCTTCAAAGAAATGGTCGTGGATGGTGAAACTCAAGTGATGCCAGTCAAAGGAAAATCCCTACCCAAATGAGAAGACTTGACAAAGGGAAATGATGAAGAAGAACCATCGCGCAAGAGAAGAAATAAGAAAGAGGACAAAGATAATAAAGAAGCAAAGTGCGATAGAATTCAACGGGTGGACGGGAGTTTCTTCTATCGCTTGTGACAATGCGAAGAGTCTCCTTTTAAAAAAAAATCTTGTTTTTAAAAAAAATAAAATTATGTTGTTTACTAGAAAGATGTCAGATTTTGAAAGAAGTACTTTTGCCATGTAAAAATTTGGGTGCGTTTGGCTTTGCTTAATTAAGTGCTTATGGAGCTTATAACTTATGAAAGCACTTTTTAAGCTATAAATGCGTTTGATGGTGAACAGGTATCTAGAAAAAAATAACCCATAAGGAAAAATTGTTCTCAACAACTTCTCTTTATAACTTATGCGAAGGAAAATAACCCATTGGGAAAAATTATTCTCAACAACTTCTCTTTATCACTTGTGCAAAAAGTTTCTAAACGTTAATGACACTTTGAAAATACCACTTCTAACTTTAAACATAATACTAAGTTTTTAAAAATGACAATTTTTATTATTAAACTATATGGAAATTTCAATGAGTTTTTCTTCTTAAGGTATTTAAGTTATCTGTATAACCAAACACATTTTTTTTCTTCAAATCATGCAACTTATTGATGTTGTGGACAAGTGTTCCCATGTTGTAGACATGTGCTCCATTGAGTCATTTATCCAACAAGTGCTTATCCAAAAGCATAAGCCAGGCCAATTGCAGCCATGTTCAAGCTGAAACACAATATCAAGTGGTATATATCATGGAGAAGAATACAAGGATTATTGGGGTTCATGAAATCATCTGGCAAAATATATGTTGCACAAAGCTTTAACTTTGGTCTGTCTTACCACTCTACATGACCTCTTTATTTACTTATTTTATTTATTAAAAATAAATTTATTTATTATCACAAGTCACTTTTGATTCTATTTAATCAAACATGCTTTTTTCATGCCCATTTGATCGAGATTGCACACATGTGGGGTGTTGCAACATATAAGAATAATCATGAATGATTTAACCATTTGACAAAATAAATAAATAAATAACATTGTACCTAAAAAAATCAATGAAAAGTATATTATTTTTTTTGTGACGCTTGCATCTTGATTTTCAATAGTGTCAAGAGTGCATCTCATATTTGTTCAAATATTCTAATAGTATTAAGAATGCATCTCATGTTTGCACAAATCATCTTGATGATTTTCACAGAGTGCATTCTAAGTCGGTGTTTAAAAACTCGGATAAGGTAGGTAACTCAGAAGTCTACCTATCCGAATAACTCGGCCCGAATTACCAACTGGTAGGTAAAAAATATAACAAAAATAAAATTATGAGAAAAATTATAAAAATGTAGAAAAATAAAACACAAGCTTCTTTCCCATTAACTCTTGAACAAAAGAGATGGAAAGGGGAGCTCGTAGTTGAACTGTTGAAGGGGAAAAAAAAATCTTTGAAATAAAATCATGAATTATTTGTTGAAAATCAGGAAAAAAAGAAGAAGAAGAAGAATAAGATTGATATCACTCACCGTGCTTAACTTCTTTTTGATTAACTATTGAGATTTTCAAATCTATTGGCGGTTTAAGCCTAAAGATCATAGACACACTAGACTCCTACAATGATTTGGGTTTTTTTTTTTTTTTTTTTTTCTTTTTTAGAAATCTTTGTTGCTATTGAAGTCCTAACTCCTACATGTGTTAATGTTAAGAATATGAAGAGTCGTACGATTAGTAAGTTAGGTTTTTTTTTTATTTATTTTTTATTTTTATTTTTTATAGATAAGTGTTAAAGTATGAAATTAGAGATTACTTAAAAGGGTAATTTAGTCATTAATCTAGTTAATCGAGCGATTTTTGCGAATTACTCGATTGAGTTTTCTGATGACTGACTGGTTAACCGCCCCTGGTTTTTAGGCCGAGTTAACCAGCAGAACTACCTATCCATCTGGCAAGGTCAATTTTAGAATTATACATTCCTTCGAAAGTTCAAGGGTTTCTTTGAAGGTAATATGTTTCGAAACCGGTATACATTTTGAGACTCTACTTGAGATGAACCTCAAATCAATATTTCTTCGAAGAATAACCTTTGAAGTGATCAACAAGCATTCTGAGACTCTACATAAGATGGATCTTAACCACCTTTGAAATACAATCTGTCATCTGAAGGTTAGCCACCTCGTGAAGGCAAATTCGTCATCATAAGTATTGCAATAACTTATATAATGAGGTAATCAGCATATTGCTATTTCGAATGAGATAGCTCTTTTAGGCATTTCGAGATGATTTCTCGAAATGACCATCTTAATATCTCGAAATCATTAATATTCCGAATCATCATTTGGGATAACCATATTAATGACTTGAAATTACCCTTCGAGATAGTCATTCGAAATCACTATTTATTGTCTCGAAATCACTTCTTTAGATAATTAGTATTTTTGAATTATCTTTTGAAATCACTGTGTTCCTACCTCGAAGTCGCCCTTCGAGATAGCCACTGGAAATAATCATCATGATATTTCAAAATCTCAATTTATGAATTATATTCACTTAGGGGAACATTCCCAGACATCTAATCGTTCTTCGAAGATTCTAACTTCGAAGTCATTTACTTTAAAGTATAGGGAGAAATAAACATTAGACTTTCATGAATGGAGGGCTAGAGAGATAAGTCTCATTAAGATCCTCGAAGATCTTATAGTATTTAATGACTTAAATTATCACAAAAAAGTAACGTATCATAAACTTTATAATGTTATGTTCATTACTGATCTAAAGGTTGTACATCTTGGATTACGCATTTTGAATATTCAAATCAAAACGCTTATTCAATCAAATGTTTTGAATCCATTCCTGAAACTTTGCAAATGGTTAAGTAATGAGTATGAGGCTATAAAAGATCAATGATGCACCAAAAATAGGTACAGTTTAAAATTTTGCTGAAATTTCAATTTCGGATGTGTGGACGAAATCCAAAATGACATTTTTTTCAGACTGAATTATTTCGCAAAATAAGTGCACGAAATAGTCAAAATTTCTGCGAAATGTTTCTACTTTGCCCAAATTGATTTCGTCCGAAATGTCCATTTTATCAACGGAATTTGAAATATTTCAACCGAAATAAAGTCTAAAATCTAGTTAAAAGTAAAAAAAAAAGGTAAATTACATTTACACCACCTTGAGTTTGGAATAATGGCAACAAGTACCCCTTAAACTTTGGCCATCACAAACACCTTCCCTATAGTTTGAAAGTATGTTACGTGCAGACACCCCAATTTGCACGAAAATAATTGTTTTTTGATCTTCGCAGCTTTTGGAGGCTTGAGCTTGGCATATTTTCATGTTTGATCCCAATTTCAATCCCAAATCGATTTGAGCCAAAATTCTCCTTGAAATCCCCAAAATCCATGAAATTACCAAAATACCCTCAATGGACCCCACTCGATGCATCATCCCATAAAATCCATTTCTAACATCATAAATGAATCTTAGGCAGAAAATGCGTTCCAAAGGATATACAATCGCCTGGTTTTGAGATCATAAGATAAAATTACCGTTTTACCCCTGATATCATTTTGGGTCAAATTGGGGACTATTGTATGTTAGAAAAATATTCCGACTCCAATTTTCTTTTTATGCAAAATCCTTCTAATGGTTGTAATTTGGTCAAAATCTGAAGCTGGTGGTGAGAATGGCATTGTAGGTATTTAATAACTGGAATTTCAAATAAAATATCAAATGGGTTTTAGATTATTAAAAAATTAAAAATCATAAGAATTTTCGAATTACGAGAAGATAAATATAAAAAAAATAATAATAAAAAAATGAGGAAGGTGGAACCCGTATGGGTTCTTCTTCCTTTCTCTTAGGGTTTGAAGGGGGAAAAAGGGATAAGGCTTGAAGAAAGAGATTGAAGAAAGAAAGAGAAGGAGATAAGGTAAGAGAAGATAAAGGGATATGAGAGAAGAATGGTTTCGCCGGCAATCTTAGCTATTCAAAATCTATAAAGAGGAGGGGAAAATGGAAGAAAATTTTGGGGAGAAATAGAGATAATCGGCAAGGAGGTATCAAAAGGGGAAAACCCAGGTTGGTTCTTCTTCTTCCCATTCAAACCCTAGGAAACCAGCCATCTTTCTTCTTCGTCCAACCATAGGAAAACCCAACCATATTTCTCTGTTCGTCCTAATCTAAAACCCTAGCCATTTTTTCTGTTCAATCCTAATCCAATCTAGATTTTGCAGTTCGTCCAACCATCAAATCCTTAGAAAATCAATACGAAAAAACCCAAACCCCCAGATCGTCCCTTGCAGATCGTCTGCAAAACCCATTAGAAATCCTTGAACCAAATCCCCATCAATCTCTACCCAATCTGAAAACCCTCCATATCCTTGTTCATTTAGTACAAAAAAACCCCAATTTTTTATTCATTTCTTTGCCAAATTCCAAACCGTTTTTTTTTTTTTTTGCTGTGCGTTTTTCCTTTAATCAAGCCCAGATTTCCTTGTTCATCCACACCTCAAAGCCCATTTTTTGTCTCCTCATCAGACTATGTTGAAACCCTGTTTTGATTATCATTGTCGAGCCAAGCCATCCAGGAATTCAAAGTCAAGAGGAATAACTCTGCTGCAACAAGAATAGGTACTGGATTTATTTATTCTTCCCCTTGTGTATGCCTCGATTCATAGCAGCAATAATAGTTCCAGTTCTGATTTTTCTATCATGTGTTTATTTTGATTCATTGGAGGAAGAACAATTGTATGGATACCCTGGTTTGCAATGTTTATATTCACGAGTTCTTGTATTAAGTGAAGTTTTTCTGGACCATGTGATCAAGGTTTACGATGTCGATGTTGCCAGTCATGTCGCTAGGTGACATCGGTGACATGTCGACGTCATGGTGTAAAAAAGGGAAAATGTGGGGAAACCATGGGTTTTTGATGGATTTTTGGTCCCAAACTTTAAACATGTTTAATTAAGGCCTAAATGCA
>JAUPMG010189866.1:0-10215 GCA_031762675.1 Pachysandra terminalis
AAGAATACAAGGAGCCTATTTATAGGTTAGCATTTAACCTATATTTCTAACACTTAACCAATGTGGGACAACCATATTGACACTTTACATATTTACCATGATTATTCACGAATGACTTGGCGTTAGTTAATGAAAAAGTGTTCCAAGTTATTTGTAATTTTTGATCATTCTGTTTAAAAATTCAAAATCAATTTGGAACACCCATTCATATACTTCAATTTGATAATGCAAAAGAATATTCATAGACTCCATTTCAGGATCTCATTGTTTCCCAAGGCATTCACTATCAAACATCATGTTCTTATACCCCCTCAACAAAATGGGGTAGCTAAAAGAAAACATTGTCACCTTCTTGAGGTGGCCCATACTTTATTATTTCAGATGTATGTTCCAAAATCTTATTGGAGTAATGTTGTTCTAATAGCCTTGCTTCTTTATTAATCGAATACCCTCTTCAATTATTGATGGGCGACCTCCTTATTTTGCCTTGTTCCCTGATAATCCTTTATGTCCTGTTGTACCTCGTGTCTTCGGTTGTGTTTGTTTTGTACATCAGCTTATTCCAGGTACAAATAAGCTTGATCCTCGAGCAGTTAAGTGTGTTTTCTTGGGGTCTCTCGAACTCAAAAACGATATACGTTTTTTAGTCCTTCCTTGCATCGTCACTTTGTTTCTGCTGATGTCACATTCTTTGAATCCATTCCGTTCTTTTCTGATGAATGTAAGTCTGTTGAGATAGAAAATTTACCTACTTCGTTACCGTTGCCAGTTTTTCCTATAGTCTCTTTCCAGAGCCAACCAGCCATCACTAAGGTCTACACAAGATGTATTAGTTCCATGGCCCCACCAACTACTCCAACGTTTGCAGATCGGGTTCTGGTAAGTCTTACATCTGTTGTTCCTATTTCTTCTAATCTTGATGGTCCTATTGCTCAGCGAAAAGGAAAATGTATGTGTACAGTTCATCCAATAGATAGTGTTGTTTCTTATGCTCATTTGTCTCCTAAATTTCATTGTTTTACCTCTTCGCTTTCATCTTATTTCTTCCTAAGTCTGTCCAAGAGGCTTTTTCTTATACAGGTAGGAGGACAGCTATGGAAGAAATGGCTACTTTTCATATTAATGACACTTGGGATTTAGTATCTCTTCCACCTGGAAAATCAACAATAGGATGTCATTGGGTTTATACAATTAAATTTCATCTTGATGGCACAATGGAACAATTGAAGGCTCGTCTAGTGGCAAAGGGGTATGCTCAAACATATGGTATCGATTATGAGAAAACTTATTCTCTAGTAGCCAAAATTACATCTATACGGGTTATTATCTCTTTAGCTGACAATTTTAATTGGCCTCTCTTCCAATTAGATGTGAAGAATGCCTTCTTACACGGTGACTTGGAGGAAGAAGTCTACATAAAGCAACCACCTGGGTTTATTGCTCAGGGGGAGACTGGGAAAGCACTTTTTGGTCTTCAGCAATCTCCAAGGGCATGGTTTGGCAAGTTTAGTGATGTAGTACTTGAGTTTGGTATGGAGCGTTGCTAATCAAATTATTCAGTTTTATATCAAAAGATCTCAATTGGCCGAATTATTCTAGTAGTGTATGTGGATAACATTGTAGTTACAGGTAGTAATCTCACAGGTATTGCAAAATTAAAAGCCTTTATACAGAACAAGTTTTACACTAAGTTGTAGACCATGAAGATTTATTTGACAACCCAAAGCGGTATCGACGCTTAGTTGGCAAGCTGAATTATTTGACGATCACTATACCTGATATCCTTTGTTGTCAGTACTGTGAGTCAATTAATGGAGTCCCCTAGAGTCCCTAATTGGGAGGCAATAATCAGGATTTTGAGGTATTTCAAAGGGGCACCAGGTTGAGGGCTTCTATATAAATCTCATGGTCACTTGCATATTACAAGTTTTACTGATGCAGATTGGGCTGGCTCTCCTTTAGATCGCCGTTCTACTATTGGGTATGGTACGTTTCTTGGTGAGAATTTAGTCTCTTGGAAAAATAAAAAAACAAGTAGTGGTAGCTAAATCAAGTGCAGGGGTGGAATACAGAGCTATGGCCCATACATCATGTGAGCTATCCTGGATTAAGCATCTTATACAAGAGTTGGGTTTTGTGGTTTCATTGCCTATGAAGATGCATTGTGATAATCAAGCAGCAATTCATATTGCTTCTAATCCTGTTTTCCATGAGAGGACCAAACATATCGAAGTTGATTGTCACTTTGTGAGAAATAAAGTTTTGAGTGGTAACATTGCCACTCCTTTTGTGGTGACCAAAGATCAGTTAGTAGATCTGTTCACTACACCTTTAACAAGGGGTCAGGTTAATTTTATTTGAAACAAGCTGGGATTTTATGATATATATTCTCCAACTTGAGAGGGAGTGTTAGAGTATGAGCTTAGTAGTTAATGTTAGAACAAAAGGTTAGTGTAAATTCTGCTCTTTTAATATTAATATATAAATGCTTATTGTAGAGAGAGAGGTTAGTTTTACACTTCCTCTTCTCCCCCACACATCTTCTTCTTCACCTTCACATGTTTACAGTTATATATCCGGATTGTCCTGTGAAATGTTCCAGACAGAGAAACCTGGTGAGACGTGTAACTCACACATGGAAGCTTATTTGGAGATCCCCACTTCTCCATATGTACTTTCAGTTAACCACACGTCACATGTCAAGTCTCAGCCTTAAAGACAATTCCCATGTGGCAGAACGGGCATTCCTAAAAATAACATCTATCTTTATGCATAATTTCAAGAAGCATTAAAAAATTGGACAAACAGTTGTACATGTGACAAAACCTATTAACATGTAGTAACAAGGCTTATGCGGGATGGCCGGGATTGGCCACATCATTCTTCCATGAGGTAAAATAGGTCTTGTCTCGGTAGTCAACTAAACCTGATGAGGCAGAACAAAATACCTTTGACCATGTATTACATACGTACATACAGACATGAATATATATATTGGTGTCAGAGCAACATATTTAAAACAAGTTTTGAGCCCTAAGAGATGTTATCAGGCCATAGAAGTGTCTCCATCAGATGTACAGTTAAAAGCATTATATTCGAGAAAAACAAACCAAGTATTTTATGTAGTTTTTCTTTTTTTGGGTGGATTGAAAACCCCATTTATAGTGATATGGGATGAGATGCTGTTGAGAATTTATCAGGGCTAGCCCCAAGTTTTGGGTTGTAAAACCCAAGTTTTCTATACCTCTATTACAATGGTCTCGAACCTTGTGGGATGTTGATTTAGTCATTTGTTATACAAATCAGTGTCATTTTGACTAACTAAAAGTTTCGATTTGATAAATATATATTTGACAAATGATGAATTGTATAAAAGGTAAAGAACAGAGAAAAGAAAACAACACCAATGCAGAGAGACAGATCCCAAGCCCTGGTCAAAAGAAACCCAAAAAATACATAATAAAACCCATCCCTAGTGTCCCACACCCATCCATCAGACACCCTAGTCAATAGGCAAACAGCGATCAGTCCTTCTCCAGCATCATCTCCGTCGGCGGCACCCCCTCGAACATGACACTCCTCCCCACACCCCTCCTAGCCAAACACTCAGCTACCATATTAGCCCTTCGAGACACGAGATGGAACGAGATATTCAATCTTTGCTCAAGGACCAGGCCAAACGAATAAGATAAGTAAATCTCCAAGCTCACTGCTCAAGTCTCCCCAACTAGTCAATGACAAATGGTGAAGAGCACTCCACAATCAGATCCCGATAGTCCTGCGCCCTAGCGAACCTCAACCCGGCCACTAGAGCCACCAAAACTACCCTCACCGACTAACCATCACCATCCAGGCCGGAGAAGGCAAATAGATAAGCCCCCTCACTATCTCTAAACACACCACCAACTCCAGAGGACCCAACAGAAGTCATGGTGAACCAATCAATGTTAAGCTTCACCCTCCCCGCCTCCGGGGCCGCCAAATAGCATGCATCGGCAAGGGGCAGCTGCCACTCACAGAGAACCTAAACCACTCTTCCGGATGTCTGCCTTCATGATACCCGCAAACTGAGTCCTCACCACTGCCTCAGAAGCTACAGAAACCATAATACCCTCATTCACGCTCGAAGTCAAAGACACGGTATCTTGGAAGATTCTCAGGTTACGCTCCTTCCAGATATGCCATAACGTAGCCTAAAACACCAACCCGTACAAAATGCGCCCTCTCTCAGCCAACACAGGGAACCGCCACAGAGCAAACAAATGACAAATGCCCGCCGGCATAACCCATTCCCGCCCAATACTACTAAAAAAGAAACTCCAAATCTCAACAATTGTTGAGCAGTGCACGAACAGATGGTCCGGTGTCTCCTCCTTCGCTCTACATAAGAAGCACATGTGAGGTGAGAGAGCCATATACCTACTCCTTTGGTTCATATCCACCGTATTAATCCGATAAAGCAGTGCAGCTCAGACAAAGGCCCTAACTCTTGGTCGAGCAGAAGAGGACCACACAGACTAGGCAGAGAAGGAGATAAGGGACCCAATTCTATTAATACGGAACTGACTATAAAAGGACCAACACGAGAACATACATTTTGTATCCGGCGACCAGATCCTCCTATTTGGCTACTCCTGAGACACGACCAACTCTCCGACAGACTCAAACATAGAAGCCAACTCCCCCATCTCCACCTCCCTAGCATTTCTACGAAGAGGGAGATTCCACACAAGGTCAGACTATGACCAAGAGAGGACCTCACTAACCATAGCAGACTGGAACTGGACTAATCTGAAAACTCTAGGAAAATGAAGATGAAAGGGAACCTTCCCAAGCAATACATCAAACCAGAAAGAAACAAAAGACCCACACCCCACCATGTAACGAATCTAGGAAAAAAATAGGGGGGGGCTAAAGCAAAACTGCTTTCCATGAGCTCGCCGACAACACCCTTGCGGACAGATTTGGATCCCTACCCTTTTACTTGAATTCCATACTTGCTAACAATCACTTTGCACCAATGACTATTTCGCTCATTGTTGAATCTCCAAAGCCATTTAGCCAACAAAGTCGAGTTCCGGTCCACTGTGTTACCCAAATTCAAACCACCTAACTCCCTCGCCTTACAAACCTCCTCCCACTTAACCAAATGGTCCCTCCTTTTCCTGTTTCCCTCCCATAAGAACCTCCGTTGAAGCTTCTCGATATGAGAAGCCACCCCTCCAGGCATACGAAAAAGAGACATGTAGTACACGGGAAGATTAGCCATAACGACCGAAATAAGAGGGATCCTACCACCCAAGGACAAGTAGTTTCTCTTCCAACCCGCCAAGCGTTTCTTAATCCTCTTGATAACAGGGTCCCAAAAGATCAACGATCTGGGATTACCCCCCAAAGGTAACCCCAAGTAGGAAAAAGGCCACTCCCCCTCCTTACATCCTAACTCTTCGACACACTCCACCATCACCTCCTCCTCAACATGAATGCCTAACATCGTAGTCTTCTTCAAATTTATTTTCATACCAGACACCATCTTGAACATTTGAAGGATAGCCTTAACCCATCTAACCTGGTCACGGTCCACCTCAATGAACATAATCGTGTCATCGGCAAGCTAGAGGTGGGACACCTCGACCTCATCCCGCCCAATCCGAAAGCCTCTAACAATACCCCTCTGCTCAGCTATCCCCATAAACCAACTCAGAACATCCCCAACCAAGGTGAAAAGGAAGGGAGAAAGAGGGTCTCCCTGTCTAATACCCCTAGAGGAAGGAAAGAACGCATGGATCGACCCATTCAACAAGAAGGAAAAGCAAATGTTTCTGAGACACTCCGCCATCGCACCCAAAACCCTTTCCACTCCAAAATATGGTCCAGAAAATCCCACTCAACCCAATTATAAGCCTTCTCCAAATCCAATTTAATGAACCCGGGCCTCCTCACTTTAAACCTCTCATCCACACACTCCGCAGCCACAAGAACACTATCAACAATCTGTTTACCCTTAATGAACGCACTCCGTTGCGGGGAGACCAATGGAGGAAGCACAAATCTCAATTGAATAGAAAGGACCTTGGCGATGATTTTATATAAACTGGTGGTACGACTAATAGGCATAAAATCCTTAATATCATCCGCCCCAGGCTTCTTAGGGATAAGGACCAAGAAAGTAGCATTTGTCGCTTGATCAATAATCCCAGTCTCAAAATTCACGGAAAACCTTATTAGTTATCCTTAATCACCTCCCAATTTTCCTAAAAAAAGCAAATCGAGAAGCCATCCGGATCTAGAGCCTTATCCCCAGCCAACTCCCAGACCGCGGCCTTAATCTCCTCCTCCTCAAAAGCCCTCTCCAACCAAATTCTATTCTCCTCTAAGAGTCCCTTTTTTTTTGGGTGGGGTGGAGGGGAACCCCGACGGTACGAGGAAAACTTTATTGATGAATTGGAAGAAAAAAATTACCAAGGTAGCCGGGTAGGCACGTAGCCTAGTCTCAAGTGGAAAAAAGAGAGTACAATCTTATCAACGATGTACTCATAACAGAGAAATTACAAATAAAGATCCTATCTCCTAACATAAGGAAGACCTGCCTTCTCCAATCGAATAATGGCACGAACCTCCATAGGATGAGAGCTATGTTACAGATGACGAACCTCATGAAGTGAAGCACCTTCCTTGGCCAACACATCGGCAACTGAGTCCTCCAAGCATCCCTCACTCCTGCTCTTCAACACAAAATCAAACTTCTCTGACTTATACAATCGTGAATAGTAATCAGATAAAGCAGAAGTGATCTCCTCCTCAGACTCCACTCTCTCCTCACCTAATCTCAAGGGTAACATCTCATTCCTCCTTCTCCCATTGGCCATTTTGTGGAAGAAACTGGTGTTACCATCGCCTTCCTTCAACCATGTAACATGGGATTTCTGCCGCCAACTAATCTCCTCTAACTTCAGAACGCCCTCCAATTCTTCCTTAATCTTCTTCCTCTCCTCCACCTCATCCCTACCCAAAGATCTCATCCTTTCCCCTCGACAGATCTCCACCATCCTACCCAATAGCTTATTCTTCCTCTTCCCTACAACACTAAAAGCCTCCTTATTCTAGCTCTTAAGCTTACCTCTCAAACCTCTAAGGCCTCTCATGAACTTGAACCCAGCCCAATCAGGATTTGCACCAATACACTCCTCCCAACAAGCCATAATTGACTCCTTAAAATCAGGATGGGAGAGCCACATATTCTCAAACCTAGAGGATGGCCCTCTCTGTCTAGAGGTAGTGCTGATCTGAATGGACCAATGGTCCTAGTCGGTTCTAGCCAAAAGCCACTGATTGGTAAAAGGAAAATTGTCCAATCTACTACAAACTGGAATGCTCTGCCCATTAGACCAAGAGAAGTTCCCCCCATTCAACGGATAGTCCACCAATTCACACTCCCTAATGACAGAAGAAACTTTTCTCATGCTTCTAGTAACTCTAGCCACACCCCCACTTTTCTCACTAGCAAACCGAGCCACATTGAAATCCCTAATTAAACACCATGCCCCATTAAACTTTCCTTTAAGGAACCTGACTTCCTCCCAAGAAGCCGTCCGATCCCAAACTCTATTCAACCCATACACGGCTGTAAGGGCCCACTCAAAGCCATCCACCAAACTCCTAAACTGAATGGTCAAACTGAAACGACCCAGACAAACATCACTACCGGTCAACGAAAGCATATCCCACATCACTAGAATACCCTCGGAGGCCCCAATCGAAGGCAAGAACTCCCAACCACGGTCTCTGTCACCCCACAATCGCCTCACCAAAGCTTGATCAATCTCTTCCTTTTTTGTTTCAATTAACACTAAAATGTCCGGTTGAGCATTCATACACAAGTCCTTAACCGCCCTCTTCTTCTCTACCTTACCAAGACCTCTAATATTCCAACTAACGATCTTCATAAGACAACTTCCTCTATTCCCTCAAGCCTACTCCTAAAAGTATCGACAACCTTCTGAACAGGAACAGCTTTATCTTACCATCCCAAGCCTGGTCCAAAACACAATACGCAAACACCACCATTCTATCTACCTCCCCCTCCTCTCTTTCCCCAAGGCCATCAGGCCCCCTAACAATCTCAGAACACCCTACTCCTTCATCGAAAGAATGTTGCAGATCTAAAACCCCTTCACTAGCCTCTACCCCTACTACCTCCACATCACCTCTCACACCACCATCCACAATCTGTTGAGAATGGGAAACACAGTGAACCGGAACCCCTGCCTGTAACAGCCTCTTAGCCTTTGAAGGTACAACAGAAGCAAGAACACTCTCTGCTGCAAAACAATTGTTAGCACGACTAGAATCCAAGGAAAGAGAACGGGACTTCGTCTTAGGCAATGAGCGTTGCGGCTTACCTGAGGAAGCAGGGCACGGACTGGAAACAGAATGACACAAGGCCAGGTTGAAGGGACAAACTGCACTTAAAAGATCAAAGCAAGAGTCACTGGTCAGCACTGTTTTCGGTTGACACACGGACAGGGACCCCTAAGGATTCGGCAAAGGGCACTCCCACCACACCGTCTCTATAACCACCCGACTCATCACCAATCTCCCCAATATTCTGTTCTGCAGAATTTCTCACCATAGAATCCTCATTCAACAGGCTCTTTCTAGCATAAACCTTCTGAATCCGTAGTCGGCCACTCCAGTCTCCAACGAATTCACCCTCGAGCATAAATTCTTAACGGCCAATTCAATTGGTACCAATGCCTGTTCCACGACAGTTTTGAGGTCCCGAACTGTTGATGTCAACATCACATCCATCACCTTGTGGCCATCTAAAGAAGGCACCCCTTCTTTGTTCAAATTCTGTGAAAGCTTCTCATCCCCTCGCATCATCGCATTATGAGCATCATGATCCCCTTCCGATCTCATTATCCCCCCGCCCTTTGGCATTACGCCTTCACCATGAGAGCTACTCCCACCAGCGTCGTGAATGTAGAAAGGACCCAACTGCATCTCCAAAGAAGAAGATCAATGCTCTGCACAAAAATCAATGGGCCTGCAGGCCCGTCTCGATCTCGGTGAGGAGAGCTCATCAATTTTAAAGGTTCTAAACCCAGGGCCCAAAACTCCATCCCCAGCCCCACACGACCCAGCCCTATAAGAGGATTCCTGGTCAATGACCATCTTACCCCCATCAAGCGATATGGGCTCCGCGCCTGGAGTCAGCCATTCGGGATAAGACAGGCTCTGCACCAAAATTAGAACCCCCAGGCCCCAAAGCCCCTTCCCCAAGCAGATTGTTACCTCCGCTCAAAGGCCCAAGCGGTATGGGCCCCGCGGGTCTACTAGCAATGATTTAGTTGGTTTCCTCTACCATCTTGAGTGCTCAAAGAGTAACCAATTCTAGGGATATCCATAAAGATTACACCAATTCTAGGGATATCCATAAACACTAATTGGAGTCTAACCTCCTTAACTCTTCTAACAAAGTAGGAATTGCTTTATCTTATTATCAACTATGTTATGTACTCAGGTGTGGGTGTGTGTCTAACTGTTAGATCCATCCAACCACAATATCTTAGAATATGGGAACTAGGTTAAGAAAGGAATCTGACAGGTAGGGGTACATAGATACCCCATGCATTAAAAAATGGTTTCCACACAAAATAACAAGCAATAAATGTATTCCATTACAATATAAAAGAAAGCTTGAAACATGACCACAAAAATGTCTAAACTAATAAGGCACTAAAAGTTATAAAGGGAAGACTAGTTTTGAACATTTTAAACGATTTCTCAAGGTTGGGTGCACATCTGGAGCTATAATACTCATCAATCAAGCAAAAGTTCCAACTAAAAATCAATCAATGATTCCCATACCCGTACCAATGTTGTAACAGTCCAGACATAGGCATGGTGCGTAAGGTGAAGAGTACAGGTATTACAGATTATCAATGAGAAAGGGACTGCATCACAGATAAAAGTTATTATCAATAACAATATGTAATTTCTGAATCACTGATGTTCAGTTTTTAGCACAGCTTTGAGAAGCTACTTTAATATGACAAGTTAATCATGGATTTCCTTGATGGTTGGGATTTCGACCACTGGCATAATATTGTTTTTTTTGATAGATAACGAACAGTATATTAATAAAGCCAAAATGATACAAATACATAAAGGATAAAAGGCGCGCAAGATGAGCACCAAGACCCTAAAAAG
>JAUPMG010189877.1:0-10215 GCA_031762675.1 Pachysandra terminalis
AGTTAAAAGTTCCTACAAGATCCTAGCCACACATTATAACTTAAAGAGTTATGATTGTGTGTGAAGCACTTTAGTTTTCAATGGTGCAGCCCACCAATCACAAACGGTCAAAGTCAAATCTGTAAATAACTTACTAAAATTTTTAAATTACCCCTAATCTTTCTCATTATATTAACCCTATACTTATATTAATTACAATTTAGTCATATATTTTTGTTGGGTTATTACAAAGGGCCGAGCTACTGCCGAACAACAGCCGCAGTAAAGAGAGAGAGAGAGAGAGAGATAAAGAGAGAGATGAGAGAGAGAGAGAGAGAGAGAGAGAGAGAGAGAGAGAGTTATAGGGGAAGGCGTGTGTGGCGGTGGCGAGGTGGTGGAGATGGTGTGGAAGGTGCTCGGGGTTGTGCGAGAGGAAAGAGATGAAAGAAGTTGAGAAACAATAGATTAAATAAAAATGGGGTATTTGTCGGCGGTCTTGTTAGGCTGTTGAGAATGGAAATTTCAAATCCCACCAACCCTCCCACACGCGGGAGTTTTTCCCGCGAGAGGAATATTGCTCGGCGGTCTGGCGTAGACCACCGTGCAATGTCTCCTTTCTCGGCTGTTTTAATAGGGCTGCCGAGAAATGTCCATTTCAACTTTCCCGTCCATGGGATTTTAGCCCATGCGACAGAGGTAATGCTCGATGGTTCTACCAGGACCGCTGAGGAAGGAGACATTGCACAGCGGTCGGTCCTGACCGCCGAGAAAGGTCAATTCCAACCCTCGGTGGTCCCAATAGAACCGCTGAGCAAAGAGACATTGAATGGCGGCCTTGACAGGACCATCGAGAAAAGGTCAACTCGCACGCGCGTGAATGTCCTGCTCAGAGGAATTACCCACACAAAAGGTGATTTCTCGGTGGGCTACTAAAGCCCATCGTTAAAAACCCCATTTAGCAACGGTCCACTAAAGACTGCCGATAAAACCCCTCGTTTTTGTAGTGGTTGTAGTCTCGTAGCTACAAATCTACTCCCTTAAAGCAAAGCATGTAATCTCCTGTCTCATGTAGGAATCAAAGAATACATTTCGTTGCATTCCAATGAGTTTGTCTTGGGTTACTCTGAAATCGATTGGCTAAACCAACCACGGAACTAAAATCGGGTCGGATACACATCATAGTGTACATCAGACTGCCTAAAACACTAGCATATCGAATTCGAGTCATCTGCTCCTTCTCTTCCTCTGTTTGTGGACAATGGTCAAGATGTAACGAAGCACCATTCTTGGTAGGAGTGTTAATGGGTTTAGCATGTGCATTCTGAAACGCTCGAATACCTTCTTTATGTAAGTCTACTGGGACAAACAAAGAAGCCTCTTAGCATGATTCCTATGAATCTTAATACCAAGCACGTAATTTGCCTCACCCATATCCTTCATCTCAAAACTAAAGGAAATTCACTCTTTAGTGGCGGTAATAATCTCCTTTTTATTCCATGCTATCAATATGTCGTCAACATAAAGTGACAAGATAAAGAAACTTGTACCACGATGTCTAACATACACAATGGTTTTTCTCAATTATTGTGAAGCCAAAGTATATAATAGCTCGATAGAATTGAAGATACCATTGTCTAAATGTCTATTTCTGGTCGTATATGGAGCGTTTGAGTTTACGAACTCTGAACTCATGTTCCTTGGACCCTTAGGTTGATCCATATAAATATCGTCATCTAGTTCTCCATTGAGAAACGCGGTTTTGACATCCATTTGATAGAGTTCCAAATCTGTGACAATAGGTAGAATGAGGCGGGTCAAGGAAAATCTCACTACTGGTGAGAATGTCTCCTCATAGTTAACACCATCTCTCTAGGTGTAACCCTTCACCACGTGACGGGCCTTGTATCTCTCTACATTTTCATCTGCCTTGTGCTTGACCTTTGGAACTCACTTCTTTCCAATGGTCTTGCGCCTAAGGGAAATCAACAAGTTCCCTGACTTGGTTCTTTTCCATGGAAGTCATTTCATGTTGTATAATAGTCATCCACATCTGTGAAGCAGGTGATGATAATGTCTTATAGTATAAACTAGACTCATCATCATCTAGTCTTGCAATCATGAACAACTCACCCTCAATAGAAAAATGACGATGAGGAATCTGTCAACGACAAC
This sequence comes from Pachysandra terminalis, assembly GCA_031762675.1. NCBI lineage: Eukaryota > Viridiplantae > Streptophyta > Magnoliopsida > Buxales > Buxaceae > Pachysandra > Pachysandra terminalis. Next base: position 2,152 of record JAUPMG010189877.1, read on the forward strand.
TCCTACTCATTGTGGGATTATTGGAATCTGTGTCCTCAAGGACATTCCCTCTGGGCGATATTCCACTCCCACTATTTTCAACATCCCTAGAATTCATAGGATCCTGCTGAGAACCATGTTCTCAATGGTGTTTGGTTATGGGGTGATGTATGTTAATCCCAACTCTGGCTTATTCATCTCGAAGAGTCTAGATTCATCCCTAATCTCGCCCTGTATGGGAAATCATCCTCGATGAAATCCACATCATGCGACTCAATTTGTGTTACACCCCCATCACTCTATTCATGGACAAAGACATAGTCCTTAGAATGCTTTAAGTATCTAATAAAGATGCATTTAACAACTCTTTTGTCTAGCTTTTTCATCTGGTGGGAAGGCACGTGAACATGACCTGCTGATCCCCATGGTCTCTTATGAGTCAAGTCAGGTGCCCTTCCTGTCCATAGCTGGTATGTTGTGCTAGGAATTGACTTTATAGTGACACGGTTCAGGTGTAGGCTGTAGTCATAAGTGTGCCTCCCCAAAAGCTAATGGTTAGGTTTGCATGCACCATCATTGACCTCACAATGTCTAATAAGGTACGGTTCCTTCTTTCTACAATACCATTCTGCTAAGGTGTGCCAGGGATCGCCAATTACCGACGGATTCATTTTCCTTCACATAATTCTAGGAATAAATTTGATAAATACACGTGTCCTTTATCAGTACAAAAATACTTAATGTGTCAATCCAATTGGTTCTCAACTTTAGTCATGAAATGTCAGAAATAATCTAATGCTTTTGACTTGCTGGAAATCAAGTACACATAACCGTATTACATGTAATCATCTATGGATATGATGAAATAGGACTCTTTATATCAGGTTCTAACATTAATCGGTTTGCAGATGTCAAAATGGATTAACTATAAAGGAATATACGCTCTCACTACCTTACCGAATGATTTCCTATATGACTGACTTACTGGCCAAACATTGCTCACATATGGGTAACAGAAACTTGGTAAGCGATCCTAGTAGGCCTGCTTGAGCCGGTATGTTCATTCTCTCTAGCCCTCTGTGGCCTAGTCTAGCATGCCATCTCAATGAATCAGAAATAATAACACCATCATTATTGGAAGTCAAATAAGAAACCAATTTTTTATTACTTGAATAATCAATGTCCAGTTTGAACAACCCATCAGAAATAAATTATCTACCATATAAAACTAACTTAAAAAAATGGAAACACAATCAGCACTAAACATAATAGAAAAACCTAGTCTAAGCAACTTTAATATTGATATGAGACTACGCGAATGACGGGTGCATAGAGTACATCATGAAGCACTAGTGTGTGGGTCTCTCACGTCTTCAGCATGTACGTGCCAACTCCTAGCACATCCATGTTGGTACTGTTCCCATGTATACCTTCTGGCTCCCTACTGGTATCCACCTATAGTCCACCAACCTATCTCTATCTCTGGATATGTGTCTAGTTGCTCCTGAATCCACAATCCAATAAGGATTAGAATGAGCAATCAAGATCTCAGTGGAAACCATGCAATGAATGCTAGAGGTTGGATTAGTTTGTACCTTCTTATGCTCAGTGCACTCACAAGTGAAGTGTTCGAACTTGTCACAACTGTAGTAGATCACCTTGGACATGTGTTTCTTTCAACCACGCTTCCCTCTAAGGCGTTTGGTAACTATACCTGTCTCAAGCGCTTTCTTAGCTGTATTTCCTTGTTGGGGCACCTTATCCTTATGCCTGCGCCTAGACTGTAAGAACCTGAATAATCACTCTAATAAATTAAGATTAGAACCCAAGTTTAGTAAAAAAATTAGTAAAATAAACTCAGTAATAGGCAAGATTAGTGCTCACCTAGTCCTTAATCCCATGAAGTTAAAACACATTAGGATCACCCTAAGGCCTTAAGACTAATTAGGAAAACTAGATTATTTTAGGGAGCCAGCCTATTAGTCAGCAGAGACCTTGGCAATTAATTTAAAATAAAATAATTAGACAAGATAATAAATCATATCAGATAGTGGTAGAGATCCACCTCAGACCCTCCAGTAAAAGCCCTTTAGCAGAAGTTGCTTAGGTGGCCAGTTGAAAAATATAGAATCAGAAATCCCGTTTTGCCCCTACTGCTGAACCTATTCCCAACTTAACTTGTAAAACCTATAAATAGGATCCTTAGGTCATTTTCATTCATTTTCTTCTTCTTCTTCCTCTCTTCTCTTCTCTTGGAGCATTGGAGCACATGGGAAACCATCAGAGATCGCAGAGACACGACAGATCAACCCCGACGCAATTCCGGCAATACCCCAAGTTGAGTATCCTCTCTTTGATGTTGTGTTTGGTTGTGATTTAGCATTATGACTGAGGAGAAGGGTTTATTGTTGAATGCACATCCTCTCCTTGGGATTCTCGGATGATTTGCATGTTATAGGTGATGATTTAGAATCCTAATAGTCCTGTATGAACTGGTATTGGGAAGTCAAATCCCTAAGGTTGAGATTATCTAAAGAAATCCCAAAATCTCCATGATAGACTAATCATTTTAGAAATAAAAGCATAATCGAACCCTCCTGGGAGTGTAAGTGACATCCCCGTGAAATTTCAGACTGTTTGGCCCTTTCCCGAGCTTCGGCGATCTGTTTGGCGCGCCGAATCTCAGAGCTTATCTGAGCTCACTGGAATGGTCGCCGAAGGCTAATTAGGTGAGCTTAAGGGGTCGCCGAACCCAAAATTTGGAACGAACTGAAATCACTTTTTGTCTATCGAGACTTATTCGGACCAAACCTCGAAGTGCCAAATCTATTGGCACACTTTTACACTTTTCGGCGTGCCGAACAAGCACCCCGCCGAACAGTTCCCTTGGTCCAATTTGAGAGATTCAAATGGGAGCACGTGTATCTTGACTAACCACACATGTTTGGCCTATTTCCAGGACCAAAAGACTTGCCATGCAAAATATGACCCCTCAACCTAGAAGTCAGTTTTTCTAGATTTGGCCGAGCAATAGGAGATTTTGGGAAAACAAGTGTGAATGAATAAACGGGTTGAATTGAACCCACCTAATCCGTTTATTTTTTTATTTAACTAATTAATTATTTTTTAAAATTTTAATTTTAAATTAAGAAAATGTTAAATTTTAATTAATATTATAAAAATATTTAATAAACACAATTTTTTTAAAATTAAATATTGTTAACTTATGTATAAGTTTTAAAATAATTATAAATCGTAAGACCACTTAAATGGGTATCCAACGGGTTAGCGGACTGCATTCAGGTTGATCCATTTATAAACGGGTTGGAAAACCCCAAACCCAACACAACTAATAAATGGGTCAACCAGAACCTATTTAATCGGATTGGGTTCGGACAACTTGGCAGATTAGTTCGGAAATTACCAACTCTAATTTTAAGGTGTGGCTATGGGACTACTGGACACACACACACACACACACACACACACACATATATATATAACTCGGAGTGTGGATCAGGTGCGGGTGAGTGCTGATGAATTGGACCACGTCTCACGTAAATTGACACTGTGAATTCACCGTTTTGCATTTTTTCTCAGATTCCACATATTTTCCACATATTGATGATCATACCAACCTTCTATATTTGATTCTCCATTGCTAGCTCTCTTGCATGTAGTGCCTTTTTGGATTGTCATGCTACTTGAAACCATACATTCCATCATCACTAATTAATACCAGGTTAAGTTATGACTTCCAATAAATATCACCTTGATCAAAGAGGTCTTCAAAAGTAGGACAAAACGTATGCTGGATTTAGGGTTCAAGAAAAGAAGATAGAAAGTTCAAAAGAAATTTTTTGTTCGAACAGATGACCGGGTCTAGTTTGACTTGGGGGCTTCTTCCATTTTCCCCAATGACCTTATATTAAAACTTGCCCCAGTTTTGAAAATTATAGTGTTTCCATCCAATACTTGATATCTCATTTTGTCTTCTTTTCATCATCATTTTTTTTGCCACTATCCTTTCCCTTTTCTTTTCATTTTTGTTTGTCTTGCAATCAATTTCACTTCTCTCTCTCTCTCTCTCTCTCTCTCTCTCTCTCTCTCTCTCTTTTGAGTAACCAACATTTGTTTCTCCACTTTATGAATTTCTCATTATTCCCAAGAATTACCCTTGATTTGATTTCTATCCCTTGCCCTAGTTTGGGGTAGCTAGTCGCGGTTTGGGTTAAAGAAAAGAAGTACAAGGCTCAAAAGGTCTGACTAAGGATTTCAGCATTCAAAGGGTCAAAAGAAAAATGGCATCTAATCATTTCAATGTAATATTTAGTTTAAGCAAACATGTCATTCAAAGATCTGGTTTAATAAGTTCAAGAAAAATCTCTACCTCTGTCTAAAGAACATAAGATCCTTTGGATTATACCTTGTAGATTATGTACAACCGTTCGTGTGACAATCTGAATCTTCCTCAGGATCATCTTGGTTTAATATGATAGAATCACCAGTTTGAAAAGTTCTTGCTCATCCACTTCTTACAAGCTCCAACGATGTGACTTTGATACGATTTTCCTCATAATATAACCGATCTGAGGTATACTCCAATAGCATTAATCAGATATATAAAAAAAATGCCCCAGTTGCAATCCCGGTAACCTCCTTTTGCTGACTCGATTTTCATCTAATGTAATGATTAAGCAACAAAGTCTATATCCATCCTAAACACATTCTGACAAGACCAGACGGTGACCTCATATCATTCTTCCATCTTATCTTAAAGAAAGCATAACTTTTGATTCTCACTTTTAAACGAGTCACTTTCAGTCATTGAGTTCACAGATTCCATTTTTTCAATATTTGACTGTGTATTATTATCATTATGTATTATTAGTAAATATATTTAAATTATCAATAGCATATTGATGTGGAATGAAACATTAAATTTCTTTATTGAAACAGAATGCTACTAGAAAACTGAAAACAATTCATTTTTTTTTTTTTTTGAAACAAAGTATCACTAAGAAATTGAATTTTTCTTTCTTTTTTTATTTTGTGAGAACCTTATTAAAGATATCTTTTTCAAGGTCGAAGGTCCTTGAAAAAATAGAAACCTTGAGAAAGGAGGATACAATGAGTTTCACTTCTCCCTTGCAATGATGGTCTCAGTCCTATCTAAATATGTTGGAGTGTGTGCATAAAATGCCCCAGTCCTATCAGATTCAACTTAGATGTATGAATGAAATGACTTAATCCTATGAAGCCAAACTATGATAAATGAATGGAATGAAATATATGAATGACTTGCCCCAGTCCTACTTAACAAAACTAGGATGAATGAATGAACGACCTAATCCTATCTAACCAGACTGGGATGAATGAATGTATGACCAAGTCCTATCTAACCAGACTGGGATGAATGAATGAATGACCTAGTCTTATCTAACTAGACTATGCAATGTATGAATGAAATTGAATGAATACATGACAAGTAAATGGAATGACTGTATGAAGTACAATGGTTGGGATCTTCTAGCGGCAAACCAATTCCTAGAAGACCCATATGCATGAATGTACGTTACTCACTCTTCCTGGAAGTTATACTCCTTCACAAGAAGAGTTTTGCAACGATGATGGTCTTTTTTTTATGCAATTGAAAATACCTCCCTAGGTCCTGAAGGGCCTTCTTGGGGAGGGATGAAAATAACTTACTTCTCATCCTGGAGAATGATGAAAAAAGAAAAAAAAACCTCACTTCCCTAGGTCATAAAGACCTTCCTAGAGAAGGAGCATCGCTTCCCTATGTCATAACAACCTTCCTGGAGAAGCATCATCGCTTCCTTAGGTCATAATGACCTTCCTGAAGAAGGATGGACAACTCACTTCCCTAGGTCGTAAGACCTTCCTGGAGAAGGAGTCTTGCTTACCTAGGTCGTAACGACCTTCCTAGAGAAAGATGAAAAAGAAAAACTTATTTCCCTAGGTCATAAAGACCTTCCTGGAGAATGAGGTAAATGGTCATTCGATGAAAACAAAAACGTCACTTCTTTATGTCTTAACGACCTTCCTGGAGAAGGATGGAAAAAACTCACTTCTCTATGTCATAAGACATTCCTGGAGAAGGAGGTAGATAAACCATTGAGTGAAAATGATTCACTTCTCTAGGTCGTAAAGACCATCCTGGAGAAGGATGAAATAAACCTTTTAATGAAAATAAATCACTTCTCTAGGTCGTAATGACCATCCTAGAGAAGGATAAAGTGATCATGACGATTCCCTTAAGCATAAGGACTTCTTCGAAAGAGAGCTGAAACAATACCATTTCCCTAGGTTATGGAAAACCTTCTTGAGGAGAATGTAAGGTAAATATGCCACTTTATTTAGCAAATCCTTGGAGGGGTCATTTCTTGAGAAACTTATGCCAACAAATCGAGAAATATTCATAAGACTTAAATTTGAGAACCTCAAAAACCCAGAACCAAATTCTTTTCAAAACATGTATTCAAATTTTAAATGATGAGAAAAGAAATCCATTACATGAAGCAACTCTTGTATAACATTTCTCTTGTTATCTCGGTACGTAGCCGCTTGATATTCACGAGAGAAGGCAAGGCCCTTAAAGAACTCTTAGCGCATACCGAGCTTGCTTTAGAGATCCATGTCGTATAGAAGACACACACACACACACACACACAAAGTATTAATGGATCAATACAAATCTTTGAAATCATATAAAATAATGAGAACCCACTAAAATCAATGTGAAGTGCTACTTAATGCCCAATGCTCATGAGATGATTTGAATGAATGTGTATCTAGATGATCTTGCCCTAACTTGATTGATGTTTAGTGCATTCACTATATGATTAGGTCATGTCTAAGGGACCATCCCTTTCATGAATTGCTTGGCATGGGTCTATGCCAACCCAAAATGCATTGTCTTGAATTAATTGGGCCTTGAGCCCATGCTTAGGTCCATTCATGTACATGGTTTGTCACATACTCATGGGATATACATATGGGCTCTAGATGTGGTTTCGGACCAAGTGAGGTCCATGCATGTAAGTCGTAGGATATGAATAACATGCTTGATGCAACCTTATTTACAATGAAAGGCCAATGTATATCCATCGTGGGTTTACAATAGAATGAAGGGTAATATGGACCCCTGAATGGATACCTTGACCCATGTAATCTTCATGTTGTTTACTTGGATCAAGTGGACTTACATAAGTCAAAGGTCCATTGGGTTTTCATTATAAATAGATAAAGCATGACATGAATGCACATGTGGATAGATCCAAAATGTACACATGCATATAATGAGATATGTGCATCTTGTAAAATGAAATACCCAATATGGATACATGGGTAACACTTAATCTAGCATGATGGACCCATGGAAGGGCCGTAGGCCCATGTGAACCTCACATGGCTTACCACACCTCACAGGCTTACATGGGCCTCGGGCCTCTTGGGTTTTATTTGCAGATGTATAAGAATCAAAAGATGCATATGAATGAGTCCTAATGGGTATACCCACATGGGTATGGCTTTAGACATGACAATGAATGGACTTGACTTCTAAGGTGCCCAGTTAGTACACCACAATAAAAATAGCAATTCAATCACAAATCCAAACAATCCTGTATTATTACAAAGGTGCTTTCAAGGGTCAAATGAATTACATTAAAGCTTACAATTGGGCTTTCTTGGGCCAAAGATGAACCCTAATCTAAGCCTCAAGCCTGTGCTTCCCGGATCATCCTCTGCGTCTTCTTCTAGATTTGAATCTGGATCTCTTCTTGGATTTGGATTTGGGTCTTCTTCTAGATTTGGATTTGATTAACCTTCAATGGTAAGCTAAAAAAGACAAACTCCATGTTCACAATCTTAAGAAATAAAAAATGAGTCTAATCACTTATAATTAGATAGTGGAACATTACAAGTGCCTTTAGTGTAGAGTGACCTACCACACAATTATGAGGCTTCAAAATAATTCCATTATAAATGATTCAATGCCCTTAAATTTAGTGGAATCCCTATCAGATGAAATAACCAAGGCATATCATTCATTGGAATCCTTAT
>JAUPMG010189888.1:0-10215 GCA_031762675.1 Pachysandra terminalis
TTGGGGCCAAAAATCCATCAAAAACCTAAGATTTCCCCACTTTTCCCTCAAATTTCCCCAGTTTTCTCCATGTCGCCAAAGCAAACTGGCGACATGTCTGGCGACATCGACACCGTAAACCTTGAACCCAACACCCCTACCGTTTCCACATCACCCCCAAACTAGGCTGACACTAGGTATTACAATGCCCTAGAACTTGTAACTCTGCCTATAGTGTAAAGAATCAGTCGATCCTGGTCCGGATCGGCCGATCCAACTCGGGTTCATCTTGGGACGAATCGCGATCCCAAGCCGATCCCTAATATATTGATAATTCGCTGACTCGGTCCGAAATCGAGTCAGATCGTCCGATCCAAATGTTTTGACTCGGTTTCGGACAAGTTAGACCCAAGCAAACAAGATCCTAACAAACAGTAAAACATACGCCCAACGTGGGGCTCAAACCCAGGACCACAATGTTCAGTGCCTTGCACTCTATCACTTGAGCTAAACAATTATCTTGTTAATCTTTAACTTATTAATAATATTAATAGAAATCTAATATTGCCAACAAATAGTAAAAATATGTGCAACGTGGGGTTCCAACCCACGACCACAAGCTTAAATGCCTTGTGGCTTGCACTCTACCAACTAAGCTAGACTCTCATGTTGCAAACCGTTAACTGATTAATAGTATTAATATAAATATAATTTCTCCTAGCCCATGTTTTGGATCGGCCAATCCCTAGTTGGATCGCCGATCCAACTCGGTATTGGACCGGGATGATCCCTGATCCGATACCGAGTTTAAACACCAGGACTCTGCCTCCCTAATAACATTGGTAGGAGCAACAATGGCTGAAATCCTCTAAGCTGCAATATGATCGTTAGCAAGAATGGAGTCAGCATAATAAGGTAAATATTTCGTCTTACGCAAAGAGCCTTTCAACTTACCTAGAGAATTTGTAGTGGGACAAGAAGAAGACGGACGAGAAATGGGATTGAAAGGACACCTAGCCTCAATTTTGTCAAAACAAGCATCATAGATCTACGATGCCATCGGATCCTGATAGCAACTAGGGGTAGAAATTTAAGCTCGGCCCGTTGAGCCCGCCCAGTTTAAACCAAGCTTAGGCCCGGTTTTTGGGCCCACGGGCTTGCCAAGCCCGGTTTTATAGAAGCCCGAGGTATTTAAGGCCAGGCTTGGGTTAGGCATATATAAGCCCGACTCGGTTTTAATTACCATGTATTTATTTTACTATAAGCATGCACTTTTTATTGAAAGTGTGAAGAATATGTGGCAACATCTTGGGTTATAGCTTAGTGGTGAGAGTGCCACTTTCTCCTTGTGAAGGTTTGGGTTCAATTCTTGCCAACAACATAACTTGCAAGAATTTTTTTATTAATAAAATAAAATAAAATAAAAATAATAATAAGAAACGGGTTTAATCGGGTGGGCTCGGGATTTTCATATTAATCTAGAACCGGGCTTGGGATTCATTCTTAGGCCTGAAAACCAGGCCAGGCCAGGCCGGGCTTGGGCCTGCAGAAACCCCTAATATCCTATGTAAAGCCTGGCCCGGTCCAGCCCGCCAAATTGCCAGCCCTAACAGCAACGACTACCTGCAACTTCAGGAGAGGCGCCAGGTACCATCATCACATCAGTCTCCACTCCGCGAGGCTTGATCCCCACCGAGCTAAACACCTTACGTGCTTCCTTGCTACCTTTTGAATCAGGACACTGCTGATTGCCACCTTCCTTCAATGGGATTTTGCGAGTATAGACCTTAGGAACCAGACCTCTACCACCATAGTCCCTACTAACACCTTGACTGGTAATACCTACCTTTTTATCACCATCATAACTGAACACAACCCCCTTCGAATAGAAACTTACATTTTGTTCCAGAAAACCAATTCTTTTGCACAGACCCTTTAGTGAAGCTTCGAGTGTATTAATCATTTCAGTTAACTGAGTTTTAACATCCAACGTCATTGACTTCATCAACTTGTACAAAACTCCTGGTTTGTCTGGCAAAGAATTCGACTCAACCTCCACTGTGCCTACACCGAACTTTGAATGGTAACCTACCACCTTTGGCGTCCCCTTCTCCTGATCAACACAGTTTGATTTCTTATTTTCCACCCTCCCACTTAAAACCCCAGGCAACGTGGGCCCTGAGCCCACACCAAACACCCCCAATTGATTCGGAACTTGAGGCCCAACAAATAAATCTGTCATGAGCTTGCAACCGGGCCCTGAAAGAGGAACCAACTGCACCCCCACCAACTAAACTCCCACCAGCAAACGACATGGGCCCTTAGCCCACTTCATCCCCCCTAACTGGATCTGGCTGGGCAGCCCAGTAAGATTAGGACTCCCCACTGAGGCCCCCACCGCCTTACCTGAATTAGTCCCCGGAATGATGAGTCTCTTGGGCTTGCTGTTGGGTCCCTTGAGAAAGCCCACCTGCCCCCCCCCCCCCAACAAACATCCTCCAATTGTCATTAAAGCCGTCATGTAGGTCAATGACCTTCTTCCCTTTATTTGCACCTTGTTTCTCCTTAAAAGGTAATGGATTTGACTTAGTCTTCTCCAACTAAGAATCCAAACTCGAGCCCCCCAGTTGGACGAGAGGGGCAGCCAAGGCGCCAACACCTTCTGCCACCCCACTTACCCCTTTTGAACTTCTACAAAGGTCGACCAACAAATTTGAGCCACGTCCCCCATCCCCAGCTAACTCAACATCGTCTTCCCCATCCTTCCTCTTCGATTCTGCGCAAACTCCCTCGTAAATGATTTCCACAAAGGCTTCGAACCAGTTCCAGTGATCAAAAAGGCAGTACGACCTTGGAATTCGTCTCACAAAAACCTCTCTCACGCCTATAGACACCTTCAAAAAAATCCACTTTGACTCCACCGGAGGATCATCGATGTTCTTTAACCTTCTCAAAAAACTGTCAACCAACTTCACAAACTCCTTAATCTCGAGATGCTCAGGAACACTCAAGAGAGCAATATTCCAGCCCTTGTGACGAAAGGGACCCACCTTTAACGTCGGAACAGAGCTCCTAACACCCGCCTCAATTGAATGGATCAGGAGTTTTGGGGGTTCTCCAGGCGATATGACACTGCACCCTCCTCTAGGATGTATTAAGGTGGAGATACAACATCTTTGGTTTCCTTGTTTTTATTTTTTCCACTCTTACGGTTTACGACCATGGTAGACGATTTTATATTCCTTTCCATCTGCTTACATATATATAATATATTTTTTTTTCATAAAAATTCTTAAAAAGGAAAGTCTCTAATTTCGTTAAAAAAACAAATTTGGCTTGATCTTGCTTCATTTAGCTTCAGTTCGACTTTGAATCCATAGATCTAGAAAGTAGAGGGGGAGAGAAGAGAACACTTTAATCTCGTGTAACTTGGAGAAGGTTTTTTTTTGATGAATAACCATCAGTAATATATATATAAAACAAAGCCAAGAGTACAGGAAAAGGGAGAAAAGCAGGTTGGCGCTCAAGAGAAGCACCAAACCAAAGCAAAAGAAAACAGAAATACAATACTAACCCCACCGATCATACATCAATGCCATTCATCTCTGCTGTAGGTAATCCCACAAACATCCTAACCCTCATAATGCCTTCTCTCGCCAGCCGATCCACTGCCGCATTACCAGATTTGGGGATATGAACAAAAGATGCATGAATCCTCTCACCCAAATGTCTCACCAACCTGACTAAATGAATATATCTCCAAGGATAGGAAATCGACCTGGACATTCAAGAGATCACAGAAGAAGAATTGCCCTCAAATTCCGCCCTCTGACAGCCTCCTTACAACCCATAAGCAGAGCCAACAATTCCGCCCTCGTAGCCCATAAGTGCTTTTGGGCTATCAAAATTCCCACTAGCTGTTTTTGGTCTTGGAGGAAGATCTTGCAATCTAGAGAGAAGGTGAAAAGCTTATGCCAGTTCAAGGTGGTTAGTGGTATGGATATTTGGTTGTGGTGGGATATGTGGCACCCCAACAACCCACTCCTATCTCATATTACCCATATTGAAGATAAAGTTGACAGGTTGATCCTTGAATGTCAATGGGTTGCTGATGATGACCCTAATCTGCAGATTCTATGGGATCAGCTCACTTCCATCCCCTTATGCAACTTCCAAGCTGATAAACTGATTTGGATCCCCTCAAAATATGGGGAGTTTACCACTAAGGAGACTTGGGAACATTATAGGAGCCATAGTCAACCTGTGAGCTGGGCCCCCCTTATATGGTTTAAAGGGGCTGTGCCAAAACACAGATTTATCACTTGGTTGGCCTTGAGAGGGAGGCTCTTAACCCAAGACAAGCTGTTGAGAATGGGCATAATAAACCAATCCCGTTGCTCTCTATGTAACTCCTCACCTGAATCTGGAGTGCACTTATTCTTTGAATGCCCTTCACTTCTTGGTTGTGGCATCAAATCCTCTTAATTTCTGGAATTTTCAGAACAGCTCTAATGTGGACTGAAGAAGTCAACTGGTGCTCCCAAAATCTGTGTGGTACTGATCTCAAGGCTAGTACCCTTTGCCTTAGCTTCAATGCTGTGATAAGTGATATACTTCCTATGGCAGGAAAGAAATTCTAGGATCTTCAAGACCCAGTGTAAGGACAAAGAGCTCATATTGGAAGACATCAAGGAAACTATAAGGAAAACAATTACTGCTAGGAGCTGGTCTGTTCAGGATACCAGTTCAAACAGAATCTTCTGCCCCAATTGGAAAATCCAGCCTAAGTTTTTACAAAGAGTGTAGACTAGTACTGATGTAAACTGTTTATTTTGTTGTTCTGCTCCTTTAGCCTTTGGGGCAGCTTTGTGTGGATGTATTCCACCCTTGTGATTGTAAATTTCCCTACTCTTTTTATTATAACAAATCTTACCTTCCAAAAAAAAAAGTATATTCTGTAAAATATATGATGAATAATGATGAATGTGAACAACAATCATACAATAAGTGTTTCTCTCCCAATTCTCACCATGGTATAAGAACTAATGGCCAATATCAATGGTCTTACTTCTATATGCAAATTAGATCAAGTGTATCATACACAAGATACTCACAATAATATCAACAAGCAATATGCTATGCAAGGTGCCGTTAAGTTTGCTAATATTGTAAGTTCCTACATAATTGATCATTCCTTGAGCAAGGTGTCTTCTCGAACCATCCCCCCTGTACAGGGCCATTCTCAAGTTAAGATATTCCATGTGTACATCATGGTTTTAAGGGGCTTCGACTTAGAGGGTACAATTCCCCCACTTATTTGTGATCAAGGGTAATACTCCAAGGTCTCACAAATGTGAACTATCCTCAAGGAATCTTACATATTAAACAACTAACAGAAGGGTATATGATTCAGATATTGGACCTCACATTGTGAACTTTCCCTCACCTTTCATCTTTCCACAAGTATTTTGGGATCACCACGCAGGATATATCCCTCACCTTGGGAGTAAACAAAATATATATAGTTCAACCATGGGACAACAGTGGTAAATTATAGTCAATAGTCTCAAGTGTAATCTAATCCCATGCAAGGTATAGGGTGTTAGACTTTGCTATCACAACAGGGTATTCCAAGATGCAACTCATTAATTCAAGTCATTTAATTAGCACAAAAAATGATTCACAGGCATATATTCACATCATCATAGACATGAGCACATTCTCATGGTTCTAAATTAATAAGGCATAAGATCACATATTAAGTAAGAATGTTCATATAAGTACAGTAATTATGATAGTAGTTATAGATATGCATAGTCATAAATAATAAGGTATTCCACTCACATAAAGCACTAATTTACACATAATCACATAAATAGTGGTAATAAATAGTCATTGAGTTATTTATTCAATTTTTGTACCTAGACATGAATAACTAGAGGGTGTGACACTGTTGGAAGGGTCAAAGGTCTGGTCTCTTAAGTGTTTCAAAATATCACTTACCTAAACCAAGACACTAGTTGGTTAGGGCTAGGTTAGAACTTGGTTATAAGGGTCTTGTATTGTTAGGCTTGTATTTAGGGTCTAATAATATGGTGAATCAGTTATATTAGGTCTAATTTAGGTGTCCAAGGTTTTAAGGTTCAAAAACAGGTCAATAGGGTCTTGGTGTACTCCTCGGTGTACATCTCGGTGTACCTAGTGGTCGCCGAGGGTTCAGGATGAAGGGTTTCTAAGGTTCTGGGTTTTGGACTTTAAGTAAGGCTCGGCGTACTCTAGGTACGTCGAGTTTTGGCTCAGTGTACAAACCAGTGGCCAAAACAGCTACTGTGACGCTCGGCGTACTCAAGGTACACCGAGTTTAGGCTTGGTGAACAAGCCAGTGAACAGTTTTGGAAATAAGGGGGCTCGGTGTGCTTTCGGTGCATCGAGGTGGTACATCGAAGCACGTTTTGGGTGTTTTTTTGTTGGAATTTCTCCCATAAGGTTCCTACAGCTCAAGGGTGTTTCGAAAACTAGATTTAGGTCATTGGATTTAATCTATATGATTGATAAAAGGGTTCTTGGGCTTCAAGTGATCATTTTTCTGGGTTTGGTCTCTTTGCTTGTGCATGAATGTGTACAGAGATTTAGTTGATCAATACTTACTAGTTTTATTAATAAGATCATGGGAAAGGGGTTATCACAATCAAACATAACTTTCCCATGGTCATAACATTAAAATAGAAGTAAATATGCAAGACATTGAAAGAGAACTTACATAGATTTGCTGTAGAATTCTCCTAGGGTTTCTTCTTCTTCTTTCTTGTATTTTCTGGGTTTGACTTCTCATTCTAGGGCTTCTCCACGAATTTGATCATCTTTAGGATGGGTTGGATCTCTAAGTAAGGTTCTTATTTATAAGGATTTAGAGATAATGGGTTATCTTTAGGAGTTGTAGTATTTTAGAGAATTCTAGGTTTTCTAATCTTTTTAGGATTCTAATTCTATGGTTGTTGATTAAATTGTAAAGCTTCTAGATGTTTATTTAGTATCCTATTGGATTTATATTAGACCTTGGGTTATTATTTAATATTATTATTATTGCTATTAATTATTTTAATCTCTATTTCTGGTTTAGGCCTAGTCAGTAAGTCTAGTTGCTGACCAAGTCAAACTATTGACTATGAAGTGTATTGACTAATTACTTATAAGTCTTAATTAATTAGTTATGTTGCTTATAAGTCTTAATACATTACTTAAGCCAATTAAGTTATATTATCTTAGGGGTTCTAAATAGCTTATAGGTTCAGTTTTAACTTATGGTTTCAAATAGGTTCATATTAGTTTAAATTACTATCTTAACCTTATTCTTAGTTATAGCTTATTAGTTTGACTTATTATGTTATACTCCAATTACATAGCTTGAGTCTTAATCACTTAATATTTATGTTGAGCTTAATTAGGTTTTATTAAATTACCCTTTTAACCTTAGATTAAAGTTTTAAAATTTTCTGGTTGTTACAGGGCATGAGTTCAAGTCCCACTTAGTGAGATGGGAACATGTGTATATCTAAGAGGCATGTTGGTTTGGGAGTTGGACCTTTAGTGTAGTTTAACTTTACCCTTTTTTTTTTATCAATATTTAACTTTACCCTTTTTAGCAACTGGTGATGGAGATTTGGAAAGGAATAGAAAAGCTTTTGGAAGAGATTATCACTAAGAAATGCAAAAGTGGGCAATTGGAATGTACTTCATTTCTAGAAGCTATGGGTTTTGTTTATGGAAGGCCATAACTAATAGTTATGTTGATTTTAGTAAAGGCATTGCTTATAGGTAGGGTATGGGTTTGAAATATGTTTTTGGGAGGATACTTTGTGGGGGAGATGTCCCTTCGGGAATTTTTTTAATCGCTTTTTTATACTTTAGCTTCAAATAAGAAGGTGTTAGTTCGAGATTATATAGATCAAATAGATGTAGTGTTTCTTGGAGATCGACATGTATGAAGTTGAATTGCTTGGAGTTTAGTGTTATTGTTGGCTTATTAGTTATTAGCACAACTGAGCTCGTCTTCCTTCACTAGTCTAGGGGCCTAATAGTAATGGTGGATTTGGAACACCAAGCACATTTTTTTCAGTCTGCTTATTTTTCACCTCTTTTATGGCTCATGGTTATGTATTCAAGACAACTATTTTTTATGGGGATTGTCGGGATTGTCCAAGGTGATACTTTTTGTTTGGATGGCCTCTTTGGATAAGATCGTCACAACGGACCACCTCATGGAAAGAAATTTGAATCACCCCCAATTAATGTGTGCTTTACAAGGAAACGTTTAAATCAATTGATCATCTACTTGGCCACACTGTTGTAAATGTTGCTTTTGCTGAAAAGTTTGCCACTGGTCTCTGGGGGAAATTTCCCCGAAATTTTGGGAGATCGTTTTGGCAGAATATTTCGCCAGATGAAGAGAAATTAGGGAAAGATTAGGAAAAACTTATTTTATTGATGACTAAAATATATATAAATAACTCAAAATATAACAATAAACAACTATGCATAATAATGAACACCCATTCAAGGAACTAATATATGTGCTTCTAATATAAAGGATATATAAGTGTATAATACCATCCAAACGATATTAAAATAATTTTAATGTCATAAGAAACAACGTAGAAACATAATCTCAAAATACAAGATTTAAATATAATCTCACAAATGACTAATCATATCGCCTTTGTAAAGTTGGCTTAAAGTTACAATCCCTGGGGAGACTGTAATACAATTTAAATGAGTTACCATAAAATTACATTCATTTTACTAGTGCATTTTAATTATTTAAATTTATTTAAATCTTATATTTTAATAATATTTTTTTTCTAACTTTAGTGAAAAATTTCACTAAGTTTTGAAATATGAAAAGCAAAAAAACATGTTTGCCAAGAGTTTGATTTTCATCCCTTTTAAAATCGATATTTTCATTTTCAATGCATGTAAATGCATCAAATAGACGCATCAATATGCATCTTATATTTAAATAATTGTTTTATAAAATCATCAAATGGAGCTGTCAGATTTGGATTAAAAACTTAAATCTTGCAAAAGATTAAAAAAATTGAAGTTAGTAGGGGTTTATTCGGCTTTCAAAGGAGCACCAATATCTTTACGGAAAAAAAAAATTGAAATTTCGGTGATTTTTTCCGAAACATCGCTAATATCTGGGAAATCAGCTAATAGTTCTGGACATATTATCTCTAGAACGGGAAAAAAACGAAATTTTGGCAAAATTTTGTCAAATTTCCCTGAAATTTAAAACCATGGTTAGCGATTCAATTTTCTCATGGAACGTGGAGCTCTGTTTTGGGGAGATTTGTCTTTTATGTTTCCTTTGGTTTTTATGCTGTGTTGCCTTGGCTAGCTATTTTTTTTACGCTTACATTGATGTATACATTTTGTATAGATGGGGTTTGTCCATATTATTATTTAAAATAATACTCTCCACTTATAAAATAAACTAAAAAGTACAAATAAGTACTAGGCTTTTGGTTTAGAACGTTCAAATTATTGAGTACTAGTTTCTTGGTTTGTTGTTTATGATACTAATCGCAGTATAGGCCTTCTGATGCAGTGGGAGTTCTGCCCCTTGCTATGTGGCTAAAAGATAGTGAGAATGTCCATATTACTTTAATCATCGTTAAAGCCTAGGTTTCTTAAAGGAGGTCGAATGGAAAACCTTGTATAAGGTGCTAAACTAAGCGACCAAAATTCTAAAAAGAACTCAAAAGCCTAATGGTTGATTTTCATTCGATGATTCAAAATGACTGCTTACAAGTTTCTCATAACATTAATTTATAATAGAAGAAACCCTAAAACCTACTTAAGACCATGGTTCAAAATATCGTATCGAGGTAGCGTATCGGTCGGCCCAAAAATGGATACGTATCGAGTATCGACACAGATACGCTGGATACGTTGTAAAAATCATGGATACGGGTGGATACGAAAGGAAAACGATGGATACATTAACCAATACCTATTTTTATGCAAAGAAAAGGTCAAAATATGCTAAATTAACATGCTTTTTATATGGTACACATACACATACATATATATTAACAGGAAAACTGACCGCTACACGCGCAGAAACATGAAAACTTAAAAAATTTCAAAATCCATTAGAAATATAAGTGTAAAGTCTTAACATATCACATAGACTAATAAAACATAAAGAAAATCATATATATCTAGTGGGATCAA
>JAUPMG010189909.1:0-23827 GCA_031762675.1 Pachysandra terminalis
AGTATATCATCATGCTTCAAAAAAACAGCAAGCTCCTCATCTTCAGCAGCCTCTGCTGCAGCTGCAACAGCATTTTTCGTCTTATGGAGATATTCTGCTCTACAATATTTGGTCCAGAAGTCCTTTTCTGTCATCTGGCAACCACAATTGAGTATCAATGTAATAATTCAACAATATTCTCTTGATATTCTTAAGCGGGGGAAAAAACGATAAGAGGGAGCATTCACATCGTAAAGGGCCTGAACATCAAGAGAAGCTAACACATACTGGTTACCTTGCTGGGAACAAAATTCAGAAATGCCTGGTGAACAGCTGGTTTTTCAGCAAAAATCTGAAAGAAAAATTTAATCTAATCATCAGTAAAGAAAAGGGCAGACTAAAGGAAGCCTACAATGCAAAAAATAAGATTGAAAATATTCCATGAACACCTCATAAGCAAACAAGCAAGCGACAAGTGTTATACTAGAACCCATTAATAGCCTACGTGTCTACACTGTCAAAACATGACTATAAGTCTATAACTGACACACAAATTAGTTTTTATAACAAGCATAAGTACAAAAGAAAGAGTATAGTTATCTATACTATATTAAAGAGAAGGCACGCTCTTTTTTTTTTTTGGTAAGATGAAGGCACCCTCTTGGTGTAGACAAAGCCTGACCCATTTTCAATTCCTCAACTACCCTTCAAACTTTTAAAAATCCTATCCACATCCAACCATTTAAGCTCTTGCATTGGTTCAAACCTTAAAAAATGGTTACATTCCTATTTTTAGGGGAATTTTTTTTAATATAAATAAAACTTTAAACGTTATTATCTTTCAACCCATTTATAGATTAACTCTAAAAATAGATCTATTAGATAGCTCTCATAAAAATATTTCCAATGACATCCATTTCTATGACTGTTTATTCAATACTTAGTTTATTATTATCAATTAATATACCATACATGCATAGCAAGTGTTGTTTGCTAGTAAAATCCAAATCAAACCATTAATTTGTAAGATTATAGCTAGTTCAAAATGGGATCCAAATCTTATGTTGTAGGATTTATTCTAATTTCCTAACATCTTGTCGAAACTACAAACGACAAATCTATGTAGAGTCAATATTAATTTTTTAGATATCAGCTTTTTGCATCTATACCCAAGTTTTGTGTAGTGGCATTCATGCTACTACATTGCATATTTTCGCAATTGAAACCCTAACACTAAAATGTCCACAATTTCTTTAATCAGTACATTTAAATGACAAAAAGGCCCTCACGTGGCTTGACAAAAATCATGAGTGCCAATGCAACTTTCTTAGTAATTATTCCGGAAAGAGAGGGGGGTGTAAATATTAAGGAATTTCGGCCGATTAGCTTAGTAGGAAGCTTATACAAAATTATCTCCAAGCTACTAGCTGGTCATTTGAAGAAGGTTCTTCCCTCAATTATATCAGTCACAAAGTGCTTTTATTGGGGGCAGCAAATTTTTGGGGTGCTAGTGGCTAATGAGTGTATTAACTCTATGATGAGAAGAAGTTCATCATGAATCATTTGTGTGTTGAACATGGAAAAAGTGTACGGCCACGTGTGCTGGGACTTTTGTATTTGTTGAGAAGGATGGACTTTGGTGTAAAATGAAGGAGCTGGATATGGACATGTATTAACATACCACAGTATCGTTGTTAGTCCCAGTGAAATGGAGGAGCTGGATATGGACATGTATTACCTCAGTATCCTTGTCACTCCTAAGGTGTATCCACATATCTTCAGGTTTCTTTAATATCGTTTTTCCATTCTATAGCTCTGTTTTGGGATGGGTGGGGGGCCCAGGTAAGCTGGTGAAGGAAAATGCCAACCCCCTCCAAGGTAGAATTCTTTTTGTGGACAGCGACTCTAGACAAGTTCTGAAGGTTAACCACTTGATTAATAGAAATTGGATTCTTCCAAACATATGCTATTTGTGTAAACATGGGGAGGCGGTGGCATGGCACACCTTTTGGTGCACTGTGCTGAAGCACAACAGGTTTGGGACTTCTTTGTGAGTAAATTCAACTTAAGTTAAACTATGCCAAAGCATTTGGGAAAAGTATTGCAAAGCTGGGA
The DNA here is from genome assembly GCA_031762675.1 of Pachysandra terminalis. Classification (NCBI taxonomy): domain Eukaryota; kingdom Viridiplantae; phylum Streptophyta; class Magnoliopsida; order Buxales; family Buxaceae; genus Pachysandra; species Pachysandra terminalis. Next base: position 2,095 of record JAUPMG010189909.1, read on the forward strand.
ATGGAAAAAAGAACAGGGTGAAAAGAACTGCTGCGGAATCTGTGTCTTTCGGCTTTTTGTTGATCACTATGGAATGAAAGAAATAGGCGTATCTTCGAGGAAGAACAATATAGTGAGAACCCTGACATTGGTTTTCCAGTGGGGAATAGTCTTACCAGAATTTAGGGGTCTTTCATCTACTCATTTTTAACGGGATTGGGAGCTAATGTGGACACTGCAAGGAAAGGGTATTCCTTAGGCTTAGAGTTGGTCTAGTTTGGGTGATTATGTATACTGTTGGTGTCCATGGGGTGAGGTTTGGATGATGGTTTACTGTTCATATTTGTGTGGGAGTGCAGATGCGGTTAGGGCAACGATTCTCAACCTAGCAATTGGCTTGAAGGAGGGGAGTTCCAAGGGTATTAGAAAGTTGGACGTGGATAGGGACCTTATTTACATAATTCGTTCACTTGGGGAGTCGTGTCAGCCTTTAACTCGTGGATTGACGCTTCATAGCAAAAGTTGTCATAAACTCACGTGTTTAATGTCATAGAAGCTCAAACCCACACCACTGTACATGTTTCTTTGATACCTTCAAAAGAAACTCTACATAAAATAAGTAAAAAGAAATACAATAAATGCAACAACCTAAGAAAGTGGCCTACACCCTCTCTCTCTCTCTCTCTCTCTCTCTCTCTCTCTCTCTCTCAAACAAATATTTCTCTCTCTATCTATCTCTCTTAAAAAAAAAAGTTTCTCTCTCTTCTAAAAATTTCTTTTATCTATTTCCATATACAAAAAACATCATTATTTACATATAGGGACACAAACAAACAAACATATATATTGTTATTAAAATACAATAATGAGAAACTTTTTTTTAAATTAATTCAACAATTTAATGTATCAATTAAAATTATCATTATTACTTTTATTTTATATATTTTCATAATGTAAATAAAATATCTCTAAATATTTTATTATATAGTTGTATATGCAAATATATACCCACTCTATAAACTCTCAAAAATAGGATATTTTTGAAATTGACGCTCTTGCTCTCGATTTACGCCTTTCAATATGCTCTCCGGTAACTTAGATGGGGACTCAAATCACTATCATTTCTAGGATATTTTCTTTGTTGATGTGCTCTTGCGGTTCATTCATATTATTAGACTTTTGAGATCATGCCTGGATGGAATGATTATCTTGTCCTCTAATGTACTCAGATCTGCAAATGATCTGGCTGCTTGGGATGGTTTAAAATATCGTGTTGTATTGGTCAACACAATACGTATTGATCGATACGACATGATACACAGAATTAAGATATAACAACTATTTTTTTACAATATATTGGTCAATAAATTACTGATATGGCCGATACATTGTCAATACTGTCTCAATATGCACAATAATTTCTTGATATGCTCGATACTGTCTCAAAACGCTAGATATTGTTTAAGAAAAGAGAGATACTGAAAAAGAAAGAATGGAAGATCAGAAAAGGAAAAAAAACAAAACTTGTATTCACTAAACTAATTTCAGAAAAAGAAAAAGAAAACAAAATGGAAGGAATGAGAGAGAAGGAGAAGAGGGAGGGGGACAGAGAACAAGAGAGAGACAGAAGAGAGAGAGAGAGAGAGAGAGACCAGTCTGTTAGCCTAATATTCTTTTTTTTTTCCTTCTGCCCTTTCCTCTTTCATTTTTGCCATTTTCGTTCTCTGAAAGTTGTCAAATAAGAAGGCTTTTTGTTTGAAGTACACACTTATAGGTTATAAACTTGTTTTTTTTCTGTTCTAAGATATTTCTAATGGATTTTGAGTTCATTCGCTAATGTTTGAGATTATTTTTATATGGCTTGAAAGTGATTAAATTTTGTTACTTATAGGTCATTGATACTTTCTACTAGATATGAATGATTTTCTTTGTTTTTATTAATTTATGTACATTTGATTAAGTTTTTTTTTAAGTTTCCATTCGCTTGTGTACGTATCGGTATATTTGCACATCAATCTACATTATATGTGTGGGTGTATGATATGAAACATATTATTATCATAATTTTAGCATATCTTTGCATCTAAAGGAGTCTTGTTTTAAGTATCCACTATTTTTCATTTGTATCCATGATTTTCACAAATGTTACCACACGTATCATATACGTATATCCATAGGTATCCGTTTTTGGACTAACTTATATGCTACCTCAATATGATATTTTGAACCATGTGTTTGAGAACCCCGAACCATGAGTGGAAGGAGTTTTCAGAGTTGCAAGATGCTAGTTTGAGAGAGTCTTTCTGTTTGCATATATTTTTCCTGTTTTATTTCTGGTTTTTACCCTTTTGTTATCTTGTGATAGTCTTCCCATATTGGGAATTCCACCTTTTGTATATTCTCTCTTACCTTTCTAATATGATCTCTTCACAAACTACCAAAAAAATAATTGTGTAAAGTATAAATTTATATATAAAACACTATACCGATAAAAAAAAATCGTAAGTCTCCTCATATTTTAAGACCCTCACCAAATCAACTTAAATTAAATGATAAATGTACTCTCATATTAAATTCTGCTTTTGCTTATTTCAATGTGGGTTTTTGATCATCTGAATGTTTAAAATGAAAGGAATATATGTTGACTATGGATACAAGAAGTATGTACGAGCATGAATGCCAATATGAAAGACACAAGATTATATTTGCAAATGCAAAAAAGCCTTGAGGCAGGGCTACTAAAAAATCAATTTTAATATGTGATACCAAAATCCATTATATAAGATAAAATTTTGGTCCATTTAACTAAAAAAAATTATGTAGACATAACCATTGACATATGAGTAGTTCTATCCTATATACCAAAAAAGTCAACTAAATTAAGAAAAACGTGTTATTGACATTAACAACTGTTCAATCAAGAAAAAAGAACCATCTTATAATTGAAATTTGAATAGCACCCACAAAGGATTGCATTATTTCTTGAAGTGAATAACTTTTCCGGAAACCTAAAGCTGGTGATTTATGATCTGACATGCCAATCCACCCAAACCTGCCAGGTATTAACCAGGTGTCGGCTAGCATGACAGAGGATGTTAGTACCCTTAGGTGAACCCAAACCCTCTTACAACCAGATGGGTTGACAGCTTTGTAATTTAAAACCTGTCTCAGAACACATCTAGGACTAAACTGGTTTACAAAGGCTATCTAACCTTATGAGATGCCATGCTCAACCAAATCCAATATGCCCCCCGACTCAGTCTTGTTTATTGCCATCATCATCATCATATGTCATCCTTATTCAAAATCAAGGTCCAAAGTATTTAGAGGAAAATGGAAAAAAACCAAGACTAAAACATTACGTCATCAGACCTTCAAAGCTTTTAAGGGAGTGAATCTAGTCCTACTCATGATTCAAAATATCATATCGAGATAGCATATCAGTCAGTAAAAAATAGATATAAATCGAGGTAAGTGTCAGATACACGTGGAAACGCTGTATAAACTATGGATACAGGAAATACGCATGGAAAATGTAGGTTATTTAAAACAACTCATTTTAATGCAAAGATCAGTTATAATAAATACGACAGATTAACATGGTTTTCATATTATACACCCATATACAATACATATTAATATGGAAACAACCCGGTACGCAAGTAGGCGAATGAAAACTTAAAAAATTAGGCATCTAGATATATGGATTTTACTTGAAATTCATATATCCCTATGATAGAACTCCAAAACATGCTTCTAGATATAAAAAAAGTATAATTTAGAATGAGAGGAAAAAAACATTTACAATGCATACCTCAAAAAGCTGTGCAAGAAGAGGAAAAGTGCTTTTTAAGCTCCAAATATTCGGTGTTTTCAATCAAACTAAGAAAAATTTGGAACAAAATTGGCTATGTCAATGAGTTTTTTTTTTTGGCAACGGAGAAAGAAAGTTGAACAATGAATCACTGGTTCATTTTTCATGCTTTTACATGTAAGAAAGGCAGAGGCATTGCATGTATCGAGTATATTGGTCACCCGATATATTGTAACATATAGGCCGTATTGATCGATACGGTCAATATGGTACATGTATCGGATTAAACAGTATAGAAATTAGATTATCCGAAAATACGGGTCTTATGCTGACACGGTGGATACGAGATACGTGCTATCAGCGAATAAGATCAGATATTTTGAACCATGGTCATATTAGCTATGTTTACGGGCTTCACAAACATTTGTCCAACTGCTGCAAAAAACTGTAAACCAGACCCAGTCATTCAAAGAGATATTAGGTGAAAGGTCCATATCCAAGTGCAATTGAGGCTACAAATCTCGGTGAAATACATTTTTAACCTACCCAAAAGGAAAAGAGAGAAAACAAGGTCCCAGTCTTATCTAGGGGTTAAACAAGGTCCGGTCTGATTTGGGGGTGGAGGCATGCATATTAGATCATGAAATTTTGTTTGAATACTCACGAAAAGAACAAAAAGTTGTCATTGAAGACTATCAAAACAAAGATCCACACATGTTCACCAATAACTTCACAAATATTAACTAAAAAATCAGTATCAAACCCTTGAAAGTGAACAAGTAATTCAATCAAAAAAATATTGGCAATAATTTCTGAAGCAAATACCTAACATTGAAAGAAACAAAAACATACCTGATGAATGATCTCTGGAGTCAAGCTAAATGTAACTTTGTTGGTCTGCAATGAAAACGCTGCAAATCTTAAAGTTTCTGCCAATGCTTAAAAACTAGTAGGAACTCACAAGAATTCTTAAAAAAGGAACATGCTCTTAAACTTCGATGTATAGAGGAATATGGCCACAAGTTTATAAATATTAGAAAGTGTAAACTGTTGGATCTACAAGTATATTTTTGAGGTTTATCTGTAATATATGCAACATCAGGAACAGGGGATGCTATGCTGTACCCGACCATCAGTCAATGGATTGACATCTGCAAGCATAGCACTTTTGAACCCCACTCGCTGCTTTGAAGTTCTACTGGCATCAACATCAAGCAACTTCTGCACTCAAAATATATCAACAAGAAATGTTACTCTCATATAGTCTTAACCTCTTATAATTCCTGTTACTCTCATATATTCTTAACCACTAAGACGCACTTCAATATTACAAGGTAGGTCCCGGTCCCTCAATCCAAACCCTTAAACTAGTCCGTTCAGCAGACCTAACCAGACGCTCTCTCAAAGGCACAGTAAGGATCTAGACTGTTGCAATTACAGAGTTATAACTCTGATGATCGCCAAATTGAACCTAATGTTTCTTTTGTCGGTCAATGTTAAAATAAGAATAATGGAATAAATTGCAATCAATATCAACAATTCAACTCCAGAAGTCAGGGACTGACTCCCTCGGGTAAGACTGATGTCAGTTCACAAGCAAAAAGTTCAATCGCTGTAAGATGTAACAAACCTTTCTGGTAGACCAGAATTCAGCTTCTGTCAAGACGCCATTGATAACAAATTGCTTATGCAGTTTCTGCAACTCACTGTGAAAAACGCATTTAAGCGCTTTAGATAGAGAAATTAAAAAGAAACACTTAAAGAAAGAGATAAACACTCAAAGTTTCAAGTTTCAGCTGATACGGAGTTGTGTTCGCCAAAATGTTTCAATTTTGGTGGAAACCAACGAGGGAGCCCGAAAACAAAAAACTCTCAAAATTATACATAAAATGTTAGGGGTATCACCAAAACAATTCAGGATTGAATCTACTCCAGCCTAAATGAATCGGTATTGGAGACACATCAGTATCGGTCAATATGTACCACTGACTACATTGCATGGGCACTTTTTAATAATAGAAGTACCTGTATTAGATACATATCAGCTTCCGACACTAACGGATTCTGGTAAGTCACTTACAAATCTCCTTTTCTTTATTTCACAACACAAATTAGCATCTCTCAGAGATTATAGATTCTGTATTTTCCTATGAAGTGTAACCAAGTGGATAACATAACATTATTAAGCTCATTAAACCTTATACATATATGAGGCAATTCATTAGATATAATATCTGTTCGATCTAACATTTGAAGCTCGTCGATTTGATCTAGCATGTTTTATGAATTTAATTATTATCTACTACATTATTTAAATATTCTGCCATGTATACAAATCCCAATTTCTCCAATTTACTGAATTTATCAATCAGTACCTGTATCAGATTCTGACACTCATACCTGTAGCAACGCAACACAGATCAGCAGCATAATTTTACATATGCTAGGGTACATAAACAAAGAGAAAATCGACGAGCAGAAGACTGTATGCCCTAGATCATCTGGTTTTGCTCCAACTGCATAAAGGACAAAAAAAATTGTTTTTGTGGCTAGATCTACTCAAATCCAACAATATTTTATTAATCAGATCGATAATAGGAGTTCACACTTTGCATATCTATAGTGGTTTTCAGGCAAGTTCTTCGAACTTCCTTATTTAGTTAAATTTGTTCTGTTTTTCCCCCCATTCTGCTAGATTAAGCTTAACATGCCATCATGCATGTTAGAGGATTCGAGGGCTTTACAAGATTTTAAGGATTAGGGGGATTTCGGGACCACATAGTTACTTCTAAAACATACGTGTTTTCTAACAAAACTATTCATACTTTCAATGTCGCTGTTCTTAAAAATTGTTATGTGTGATCGTAAGATAATACATGTCAGTGTGATTTTTTCTTTTTTTAAATTTTAATATGTAATGTGTTGTTAGGCTGGTCTTTTTGTGGTATACTATTTACTATTTGTGTATTGCTGTGGACTTTCTGCCCTCTTGATATGTATGTATGTATGTATGCATGTATGCATGTATGCATGTATGCATGTATGCATGTATGTATGTATGTATGTATGTATGTATCTATGTTGATAAAAAAAAAAAATATGTAACGTGTTGTTCTATTTTACGATATTTACTGAATTTTTCATTTTTCTAATTGGTTTCAATTAATTTCACTTGCCCTAAAGCACGTTGGGGGCCCTTGGTCTGAAACTGTAACTTTAAACCATCAAAATACTAAGTCTAGCTGAACGCAGATCAAAAGCAGTGAATTTTCATTCACATCTGACGATGGAATTTCTACCAAGATATAGCATAATCTTCTTTCCTGAATGAAGAACTGAAAACCATTAGTAGTACCTCAAGTCTACTCAGGTTGGCCTCTCTCTTCACAACTAGGTGTTAAAAATTCATATTAAAACTTCAACCTTATTTCATCTTTGCATATCAACCCAAAACCAACTATTTAAAGTCGAAAAATAAGCAAGGATGGAGAACTTAACTAGCCTTTGCACGCACAATCACCAGCAATTATATTGGCATCCACAGTGCACAAGAACTTGATGCATATACACCGTAATAAGTAATAATCAATGTTCTGAAACCAAGACAGGACATCAACTCCGCCGAGGAGCCAGGCCAATTCAATCCGGTTTGGCCAGTCCGGCCAATGTAAGACAAGATAATACTTATTTAATAAATAAAGAAAAATCTGAAGAATGAATTAAAAAAATCATTCAAAAAAATCGACAATAGACCATATTTCAAGTAATCAAAACTATATCAAACACAGTACTAAAAACCTTGAGCTGTTGAATATTCTGCATAACAAATTTGGTTTTCATTTTGTATTTATAATAAATCAAGAAAGATCTACATGAATTTTTTTATACTGGATATCAACATAAACATGATGATACAAGATCTTTTATTGATAATTGTTGAAGGGTGGTTAAAGGTATCCGGGGTTTACCCAGTCATACAAGTACAGTTGGGGCTCCATGTTACCAAAAGAAAAAAAGCTTTTGGTCAGTTGTGTGATTTTGTTTTTTTATTTTTTGATAATTAATGACATTTCATTAAAAATGAAATATGTAAAGGGCAACAAGACAAGTACTGTCCAAGATGGACAGCCAAACTACAAAAACAAAACAGCAACCAACAAGTAACTAAAACATCAAGAGATGTCCAAGCCAGTATTCAGATTGATCTTTACTCCTAAGTCCTACCATATACATTTACGACGCAAACAGCTATAAAAATACACAACTATCACAGCCCTGCTAACATATCCTTCGTAGGGAACGCAACAAATAGTGCATCTCTAGTAGCCTCTCCTTTAGCCAGTCTGTCAGCTACTGCATTCTCCATAAGCAGAAAGGATTCTCTATAAGCAGAACATTGGAAAAAGGATATAGTCAACCCCTATGCAAGGTCCCTCGCCTGACTCATATAATGCAAAAATCTCCAAGGGCAACGTTGTGTCCTTCAAAATAGAAATCGTGCTCAATTGGGAAAGTGGCTATGGAGATTCAGTGTAGAGAGGGTGGCAGCCTTGTGGAGAACCATTATTGCTAGTAAGTACGGGACTCGTGTTAATGGATGGGATGCTAACCATGAGGCGAGAATCTACACAGCTACTCCGTCGAAGGCTATTTCTGGTTTATTCCACATTTTCTGGAAGTATGTGGAATGTTCCATTCTGAAACATCCGTTCGGTTTTGGCCAGATCTGTGGTGGGGTGAGTCTACTCTTGCATCTCGGTTTCCCAAAACCTTCCGTATTTCTATTCACAAGGAGTCTTTAGTTTTTGAGGTTTTAAGTTGGTCCATCTCGGGCCTCTCTTGGAACCTCCCTTTGCTTCGGAACCCCAGGTCGGCCGAATTGGAAGAATTGGCATCCTTGTTTGAGCTTCTTGAAAACACAGTTATAGCTGAAGAGCTTAATGACTCTAGGCCTAGGGTTTGGTGTCTTGATCCGAGTGGGGTGTTCACTACAAAATCTTTCTGTAAATTTCTAATGTCAGGTAATGTCCCCATCCAGCCTCCTTTCTCTACCTCCATGCTTTGGGGTGCCAAGGGGTCCCTCCCAAGTCAAAGCCTTTGTCTGGACTGCTGTCCTTTATTGTATCAACACTGCAGATATCTTACAAACAAGGTCTTACTGGGCTTTATCTCCACAGGCTTGTCCTATGAGCTTGAATTTTGAGGAATCGGAGGATCACTTGTTCATCGGATGTCAGTGGGCTGGGCAGATTTGGGAGCTCTTTACTAGACTAGCTGGAGTGGACTTGGTGGGCCCTAGTACGGTTAGAGATATGCTTGTCTAGTGGTGCCTCCCATCCCTTGGGAAACGTGGGCAGATCATGTACAAAGTTGTATATTTTGCCGTTTGGTTGGGGATTTGGGGAGAGAGAAACAAAAGAATCTTTGAGGATAAGAGCAAAAGCACAGGTGCTCTTATTGATTACATCTTGAGTTTGGCAGCTTCCTGGGTGTGCATACTCCGAGTTCAGAGACATCTCGTGGACAGATATCTCAAGGTGTTGGGAGACAATAGCCTCCATTTAGTTTGGTGCTTGGTTTTAGCTTTGAGATGGTTGTTTTTTTCTGGTTGTTTTTTTGTGCGGTTGTAGTTTTCAGATTTTTCTTCTACGTTCCTCTTCTGGTTCTCTACCTTGGGGAACCTTTTCCTGTTGCTTTACTTCATTTTTCTTTGCTCTTGTAACCTCACGTTCTATGCAATGAAAAAAAAAAATGTTGTGCATCGGACATCCATGAGATAATAGCATAAGAACCCCCCTCTATCTCTAAAGAGTCGATCCCAAGTTTCCTTGCCTCTCTCATAACAAATGGTAAAGCCAACATCTCTGCTCGTGAAGAATCATCTTCTCCAATCAGGCCTAAGCATGGATGATCTCACCGCTAGCATTCCTGAATACTCCACCTGCCCCTGAGAATCTTGGGTTACCCAAGGAAGAACTATCAAAATTTAACTTGATGTTTCCCCTATTAGGACACCTCCACACTGCACTCTGCCTGATACGTGCCAGTGATGAACCTACAATAGTGGTCAAATCTCTAGAATCATATCAGTGGAGACATCTCTGAACTCTGGTCTAACTGCAACCCATGTGACCACCATCACCATTATGGAGCCTATGATAGTCCGAGGACTACTCTGCCAGTCCTCAAACGTCCACCTATTCTTCTCCCCCCAAATCGGCCACAATGTCAAAGAAAAGCGAATCGTATAACATCTTCCTCATCTTTCCCAACCCGTGGACTCCACAAATCCAATATCGAAACTATCTTTTCTGGCATCACCCAGAAAAGATAGTACCACCACCACCAAGATAACAAAAACAAAAAAGAAACCAATAAAAACTAGGGCAGTGCTGATTTCTCTGCTAAATTTGCTGCTCTCAAGGGTTCCTCTTCTTCCTCATATTTCCTTCATCTCAGTTTTGGTCGATCTCAATCCTCAGTCCTTATTCTTGTTTTATTGTTATTTTTATTTTCCCTTTTGAACATCCAAGTTCCGACGGCTGATAGCTTTTGTTAAATATTAGCCATCGGTTTCTCTTTTTATTTTTTTTTAGGGGTTTCAACATATTTGTAATTACCTGGTGGGTCAATAAAAAATACCTCGGCTTTCCCAACCATACGGATTGGCTGTTCTCACGGGAACTCCAGGGTTGATGATCACATTGACCCAACCCAATGGTTGATTCAGGCCAATGCAGTGGCTGGTCCCAGGTCAACCCATCCAAAATCCAGTTCAGTCAGGTTTCTTAACACTGGTAACAAAATGTAGCAGTATGTAGTTCTGGTTTGACAGCTGTAATAACTCGGATTAACTCAACTAATATGGAAAACACTTTTAAAAAAAGCTAGTCATCCAGTTCATTGGATCACACTCTTCACATACTGTCAGCTGGTTCAAACCAGGCAACTTGTAACCTGGGTCTATATCTCACACTGGCCTGGTGGTCAACCCAGTATGTTCAGGGAACTTATTCCTAGTAAACCCGTTGGTCCAATTCAGTTTTCGGCACTGTTGTTAAAATCTTACGATTCAATTCAATTCGAACCTAGATCAATTCAAAGCAGTGAAAAAATCGGTTTATGTGTGAATCTTATGATTCACACATTGAATCCTACCATTTACGATTTAATTGTACGCTTCATACGATTCAAACGATTCAACTCTACAACACTAAAAAAATGTCTGCTTTTTTACTGGAAAATTTTCCCTTTTTGGTTTGATCCTTGTTTATATAGAACTAGTACTCTAAAATGACTAAATATGCATAAAGAAATATAATTTACTAATTTTAAACAATAAAAAATCCCCATTTCCTAAGAGAATCCAAAACACTACTTATGACGCTTACGATTTACGATTCAAAATTATGATTCAATTCTAAGTGGGTCCTAACGATTTTCGATTCAATTATACCGTGTGGTGAAGCAACTTAGCAAGTAAAACCAAGAGAAGATAAATATACATTTATGCACAGGCAACATGAAACAATATAATTGAAAATCCAAGAGGCTCAAATGAAGCCCACCACCAAACAAGGTAATTTCTTAGGCAAGTAAATCTACCTATCCTCTTGCAGTAGCTTCATCCGGCGCTCCATTTCTGTGGTACTAAGTTGCTCATCACGAAATGCCATAGCAGGTTTTTCAGAAACAACTTTAGCATTTTGACCTGACAATGCCATTGCCTGAAGTTTCCCAAGGCCTTTAGCTGCTCATGACATCATACATTAAATATCAGTTAGACCAATTCCCACCAAACAAAAGAAAATTTCAATAGAGTTAAGTTTCTCAAGAAAAGCAATGGTTGTCAGAAAAAGTTTTGAGAACTTTGTTAAAGTGTACTAATATTAGCAACCAAAACAAGGCCAAGGTGTAAGAACTTCTATAGGTACTTTTTTTTTTTTGATAATTAACACAGTTCTTCATTAATCATCAAAGATAGGAAATACACAGGTCACAAGTTGTGAACCTGAAAGCAAAAAACAGCCAAAACAAAAGCAGAAAACCTGTAATATGGCAAAAATAAAGTGTATATACAGAGAAAAGCCGACTATCTAAATCACCTATGAAATCATATCCACTTCCGGAATGCCCGAGAATAAAGACTCTAGCCATACCCTCCCTAGCCAGCCTATCAGCTACCTCATTCGCCAAACGGGGAGTGTGTAAGAACACAATTTCCATTCCCTTCCCCAAATACTTTGCAAACCTGATAAGATGAAGGAAATCAAGAATCTCCATGGCCACTTTGAAGACAAACACATCCATGCAATGACTGAAGAAGAGTCACCCTCAATTTCCAAACGCCTAAAACACTGACTTCTCATTTCCTTCAAGCCTGCCACCAAAGCGTGAATCTCTGCCCTAGTAGAATCCCCCTCCCCAATAGGTCCAGAGTACATGTGCAAAAATTGACCAAGAGAATCCCTAAAAACACCCCCTATCCCCGACGGACCTGAATTCCCCAAAGAAGACCCATCAAAATTGAGCTTAACAAAGCCCGCTCTCGAGGGTTTCCAAATAGCCATAGTCGTAGGATTCTACCGACAAGATTTGGTAACAAGTGACCAGTCCCTAACAACACCAGTTCTATAGGTACTTTGTGATTTCTTTATATCCGTAACACCCTCCCCCCGGCGCCAAAACAACAACGACAAACATCAATCACGGAAGGTAAATTTTTTAATGTCATTATATAAAAGAAGCAGTCGTCAAATGTGTCCATGGAGAATGGGACTTGCTAAGGGGGCTTGTGTATACCATTGGTGTACAGTGTTTAGCCACATGTACCTTTTGTAACTATTATAATTTTACTTATATAATATAATCACACTTTACTTATCAAAAAAAAAAAAAAAAAGAATGGGACTTGCTAACGTTCAACCTATATAAGGATCATAGTCACATAACGGATTGGATTAGACACACTGAATTGTCCTTTCAATGGATTTCAAAAGCATACATCCATTTAAAAAAGATACAAAGAGAGAATCTACTGAAATAAGAAATTCAATCGTGTCAACCAGATTCTGATTATTCTGCCCAACTTTCCAAACTTATTGACACTATTTGAAACTGTATAAAATTTGAAAATGAATCATAAACACATAAAGGGTGGCCCACCTCTTATTATAAAAGCAATTCTCCTCTTACTCTTTGCTTTAGAGAAGAAGACCAAGAAACAATCAATCAAAAACCTAATCCCTTGTGTAATAATTGAACAACAATGCAATCCATGACGCAATCTAATATGAGAGGTTAATTCATCTATAATCAATACAGAAGGATAAAGAATCCACAATAAATTGGAAATCTAAAAGAACACAAAATGTAGTGACCTAATGAAATTGTGAACTACAATCACGATCAAAGGGTGAAACTTACCCACAAAGTCTCGGCAAACATCACGGTCAGAGAACTTGTCAAACTCAAATATGTAACCTCCACCCTAAATAACCAAGGAAAAAAAAAACAAAGAAAATAATGAGTCATGTATACTTCAATCATGTATGTATACACATATATATAGGTAAACAACTTTGTAATTTAAATGAATGCACTAATCATTAAGGTAGGGACTTGCTTGAATAGAGATCACTTATAAAGGAGTTTCAAAACAATCCCTCTAGATTCTTCCAAACTTCCCTGGAGTTTAACTCATTCAGAAATAGGTAAAAAGATAATATTTTTCACCAATTACACAGATCAAGGTTGATAACTGCTTGAATTAATAACATTTATAATGAAGGTAATTTAGAAGATTCCATTCAGATTCCTTCATACTATTTAACTTTCCTTTCAGATTCCTTCATACTATAACTTTTCTCATTCCTTCATAGTATAACTTTTCTCCCTCTCTCCCTTTATTTAACAGCTACACATAATGTGCAGATATAAGGGATAAGACTACTGATGTTTAAAGAGATGAAGTATAACGGGAGCCTCCTCATCATGAATGAAACTTCAACCCTTTACATACGAATAGAGTTCCAGACCGTTTTTAACTTTCTTTTTCTTTTCTTTCTTTTTTTTGCGGATGAATCAAGATCATTAAATCCTGAGTGTCTATAACTTTGTACAGAGCATTCTATAGTGAATTAAGACATGAAATTTCTCCCAACACTTGATTTTGTGTCAAGAAAATTCCAATCAAGCTAAAAGAAAATTTTAAAGACTTCTATAAAACCAGTTACGCTTTATAAATAAAAGAGAATGTTAGGCAACTAAGAAACATAATATCCATTGAATGCATGACAGCAAAAGTAGGGATGCCAAGATGGATGAATGCAAAGGCTAAGGCTAGGAAAATAAAATGAAAAATGAATGCACTCAAAGAGAGTCTAGGAGAAATGGAAAAAAATAAAGGAAATTCAACAAAGAAAGTCTAGCATGTTAACCAAAGACCAATGAAAGCACTTGAAAAGAAGGTGAGTTTGTTCTAGTAAAAGGGTTTAGAAGGAAGAGGTGAAGACCAAAGAGGATCTAGAAGGATTTGGTGAGGTAAAAGTTAGAATTTATAAGCGAAAATAAAGTCGTGCTTCACCCCCACCACCAATTAGACCAAAAGCGGATACTAGACCTTGACTCCACACTGAATCGAGTCAACAGACAAAACAAGGAAACAGTTGTAATGATGTCTTTCCAAGGACACAAACCTCACAACTCGGTTTGGGTTTAATATCCCAGCTGGTGATTACATTGTCCCACAAGTTATCTCTATCCAAACTATGTCGCCAAATCCATTTGCCCAACAATGCCTGATTTTTGGTTGCAATGTTGCCAATGTTAATGCCTTCATATTTCTTGGTTGTGGTCATCCATCTCCACTTAACCAAATGATCATTCTTTGGACTGTTTCCATCCCACAGAAAATCCCTCTACAGCTTTTCTATGATATTGACCACTCACTTAGAATGCTTGAACAAGGGAAGAAAGTGCACGGATATATTCAAAAGCGCAGCCTGGATAAATGTGATCATTCCACCGAGGGACAAGAAAAAAACCTTTTCCAAATGGTTAACCTTTTTTCCACTTTCTCAACCACCGAACCAAAAGCAATAGATCTCAGATCAGCACAAAGTGTGAGACCTAGGTACTGTTGATCGGTAAAATGGTTAATAATCGCCGTTTAAGCAAGATTAGGCCGATTGAGTCGCTAATCGCTTGATTTAGTTGATTTTGAGGTGGATAAGGTCTTCTAGGTCCGAGAGCGTTCCAACCGTTTGCCTAAACTGGGAAGTCGGCCGTATGGACGGCGCTATGTCAAATCCAACAAGCACGATGCAAAAATAAAAGGCAAAGACACACGATTTATGTGATTCGGCAAAAGTGCCTACATCCACGAATTGTCCTTGGGCATTCATCCTTCTCATTCAAATGTAGAGATTACAATGGTTTACATGATACAATAATACAAACTATGAGAATGGGAGAGGAAAGGAGAAGGTGACTAGTGGTGATCTTGGGTTTTGAAAGAGGCTCCTCCTCTCTCTGCCTTCTAAATTGGAGAAGAGAAGTCTTCTGCCTCTTCCTTTGTCTTTGTGCTCGCCCTCCATCCTCATGAAGTCCTCTGTGTCCCTTCCTCTTCAAAAAGAAAAAGTCCCCACAGAATGAAGTTCCCCCCCTCTCTTATGTTGAGAAAAGTCTTCTCCCTTTATCTTGAGAAAAGATTTGACAAAACAACTCTTGTCCCATCATATTAAAGAGAGTACATAGAGCCAATGAATACAAATATGGGACCCATGCATGTAATGGGTGACAAGTGTCATTAAGTCATTGGGCCAATTTGGATTTAAAAATCAGTCATTGTCATTAGCCCCCTGCGTTCATGGAGCTTGAAAAAGGGGCATGAGCGCACTCCAATGATGTCGACAGAACATTGAATGCATGAAATTTACATTCATGTACATGAAGTCCGATGTGTCGGGGCCTCGTATTCGTAGTCTAATAAACATAATCCGATGTTCATGACTTCGCATGAATTGGTCACCTTAGGGTGACGAGCCCATATAAATAATTATATAGAGTGGAATCATAAAGTTACCACTCAACATTGGCGTGGGATCATAAAGTCACCATCCGTCCTCGACGTGGGATCGTAAAGTTGCCACTTAACACAAGAGCGGGATCTGAAGTCACCATCCGGTCCTTGGCATGGGATCATAAAGTCGTCATCCGGTCCTCGGCATGGGATCATAAAGTCGTCATCCAACCCCGGCATGAGATCATAAAGTCCTTACCCAGAATTATCATCAACGTCGGTGTGGGATCATAAATTCACCATTTAACACTGGAGTGGGATCGTGAAATCACCACTCGGTCCTCAGCATGGGATCATAAAGTCGTCATCCGACCTCGGGATAGGATCATAAAGTCTTTACCCGGATTCATCAACATCGGTGTGGGATCATAAAGTCGTCACTTAACACCGATCTCAGCATGGGATCATAAAGTCACCATCCGACCTCGGATGATGATCTAACCTCAAGACAGGGTTGAGACTTTATGATCCCATGCCGATATCGGTGTTAAGTAGCGACTTTATGATTCCACACCGATGTTGATAATTCCGGGTAACGACTTTATGATCCTATCCCGAGGTAGGATGGTGACTTTATGATCCCATGTCGAGATCGGTGTTAAGTGGTGACTTTATGATCCCACACCGATGTTAATGATTCCGAATAAGGACTTTATGATCCTATCCCGAGGTCGGATGGTGACTTAATGATCCCATGCCGAGATCGGTGTTAAGTGTCAACTTTATGATCCCACACCGATGTTGATGATTCCGGGTAGGACTTTATGATCCTATCTTAAGGTCGGATGGTGACTTTATGATCCCATGCCAAGATCGGTGTTAAGTGACGATTTTATGATCCCACACCGATGTTGATGATTCCGAGTAAAGACTTTATGATCCTATCCCGAGGTTGGATGGCAATTTTATGATCCCATGCCGAGGACCGAGTGGTGACTTCACGATCCCACTCCAGTGTAAGTGGTGACTTTATGATTCTACACCGACGTTGATGATAATTCCGAGTAAGGACTATGATCCCATGCCAAGGACCAGATGGTGACTTCACGATCCCACTCCAATGTTAAGTGGCGACTTTATGATCCCACGCCGATGACGAATGGCGACTTTATGATCCCACGCCAATGTTGAGTGGCAACTTTATGATTCCACTCTGTATAATTATCTATATGGGCTCGCCACCCTGAGGTGGCCAATTCATGCGAAGTCATGAACATCGGCTTATTGTTATCACATTTCAAATATGATGCCGGACTTAATGTACAGGAATGTAAATTTCATGCATTCCATGTTCTGTCGACATCATCGGAGTGCGCTCATGCCCCTTCTTCAAGCGCCATGAGAACATGAGGCTAATGATGATGGCTGATTTTTAAATCCAAATTGGTCCAATGACTTAATGACACTTGTCACCCATCACATGCATGGGTCCCATATTTGCATTCATTGGCTCTATCTACTCTCTTTAATATGATGACAAGAGTTGTCCTGTCAAGTCTTTTCTTAAGATAAAGGGAGAAGACTTTTCTCAAGATAATAGAGGGAAGAGACTTCATTCTAGAGGGACTTTTTCTTCTTGAAGAGTAAGGGACACAAAGGACTTCATGAGGATGGAGGGAGAGCACAAAAACGAAGGAAGAAGCAAAACTTCTCTTCTCCAATTTAGAAGGCAGAGAAAGAGGAGGGGCCTCTTTCAAAACCCAAGATCACCACTATTCACCTTATTCTCCTTTCCTCTCCCATTCTCACAGTTTGTATTATTGTATTATGTAAACCATTGTAATCTCTACATTTGAATGAGAAGGATGAATGCCCAAGGACAATCCGTGGATCTAGGCACCTTTGCCGAACCACGTAAATCGTGTTTTTGCCTTTTATTTTTGCATCGTGCTTGTTGGTTCGACATAGCGTCGTTCGTATGGCCAATTTCCCGGTTTAGGTGAACGGTTGGAACGCTTCCGAACCTAGAAGACCTTATCCACCTCAAAATCAACTAAATCAAGCGATTAGCGAATCAATCGGCCTGATCATGCTTAAACGGTGATTATTAACCATTTTACCAATCAACAGTACCTAAACAGCCACTCTGCCACCCTACAGCCCAAAACAATGGCTAAGCTAAGGAGATCTTTCTTACTAACCCTAATCGCTGAAATGGTATTCTTGTCAAGATTAACCTTGAGACCCAACACGATCTCAAAACACTAGAGGATAAACCTAACTCAAATACCCACTCTTTCGATGCGTCGAGGAAAAAGATGGTATTGTCTGCATATTGTAGGTGAAACATAGGCACCCTATCAGACCCTATTCTAAACCCTCTCACTAGGCTCAACTCATCCGCCCTAGCAATAAAAGTACTAAGAACATCATTGATTAAGGTAAATCAAAGCGAGGAAAGAGGGTCTCCTTGTCGCAAACCTCTGGATGAAGGAAAGAAACCATAGAAACTACCACTGATAATAACCGAAAAGAATACATTCCTCACACATCCGCTGATCTAATTCCTCTACGGCAAACCAAAACCCTTCCAAGCCAATGCAGACTCCACCCTATCATATGCTTTCTCTAAATCCAGCTTGCATACAACACCTGGCTCCCCAACTCCCTCCTCTTTTTAGCAATGAGGGCAGTATCGAATCTTGAACAACCTCTAATAAAGGCACTCTGATTTTTGTTCTCTACAAAGTGATCACCACTCTAAGCCTTTCTACAAAAATTTTAGCAATGATTTTATAAAGAATCGTAGTGAAGCTAATGGGCCGAAAATCTTTGATTTCAATAGCCCCTACCTTCTTAACCAGGAATGAGACATTAACCGCCTTATTGATCACCCCACTAGAATAAAACACGTTCATCACCTTCATAACATCCAAAGAGAACACCCCCAATTATCCTGAAAGAAAGCAATAGAGAAACCATCAGGACCCAGTGCTTTATCTCTACCTAATTCCCAAACCGCTTTCTAGACTTCTTCCTTCAAAAACGCTCTTTCCAACCACACAATTCACTCTCCATCCAATCTAAGCCCATTAAGATTCCTTAAGATAAATTTGATCCTGCTTTAATTGATATATTTGGAGAAAAATGAGATGATATTTGTTCAATCTGATCCCTATCTTTAAACCTTTCCCCATCCACTAAAAGGCTCGAGATGTGATTAAGGACATGTAAAAGGGAGCATCAAAGGATGAATGAGCTTATATTAATAATACACTAACACCACAAATCTGCAATAATCCCTAATCTTTTACATTGCCAATGGATGAAGTAACAACTCATTCACTAGAAGTTATCTTGGTATATCACAGTTGCAGGCAATTCGGTATTGATGGACGAAGAGAGAGTAAAATGAAAAACTAGAAACAATGGAAGGATACCTTAGAATCAAAAAGCTTTAACATAAATTGAATAAAAATAAGGGATGCAACATTAGTGCACACAAAAATGAAGGTGAAGCGTCACAAAGAATTAACCAAAACACCCAAAAATAATTACTTTCAGTTATCTTGGATCAATTACCCTCAAACAAGGAGATATTGAGCAAGATGCAGATACATTATCAAAAAGATGTAGATAAATTATAGTTGGAAGGCTAAATCAGAGCGGCACTTACCGAATGTTATGTGACTGATGCATCCAACTCAAGATAAAAGAAAATTTTCTAAGATGATTATTAGACCGGCTGATGTATGGAGCAAAATGTTGAGTAATCAAGAAGAAACACATTTTATAGGATGGGCATGGTTGCGTTTAAGGATGTTAAGAGTATTGTATGGTAAGGCTAAGAGAGATGTATCCAGAACCAATACATCTAAGAGAGTACTACAGCAACACACTTGGTAAGACATTGTTAGGGGGGACAATTGGGCACCTCTTGTTTTTTGCTCATCTTACAATCATGTAATGTTTTGCCATGTGGCATTATAGGAGTGCACAGGATTCCTTTTTGTGCTAACACGTGAAAGGAAAAAATGAGAGGTGGTCAAATAAGAAAAAGAGCTAGGGGTGGCCAAATTGCCTCTGCATTGCTATACAACTTTATTATTTTATTATTAAAATTGTCCCAAATTTCATAACATCAACAAAAAACCAATTTCTAACAAGTTGGATGGGGCAGCATGCCTATTCCTCCATTCTAATCTATTAAAAACGAGATCTTCAGTTAGATTTTATAAAAAAAAAAAAAAAAAAAAGTAAGGGAATATAAAGAAGATACAAATAAAAGACTCGCTCATCATGACAGCCACGAAAAGTACAAATAAAAGCATATCAAAAAGGCAAAAGCAAGCCCATACATGACCACAAGAAAATATCTAGGAAGTACCCTCCTCCTCTAGCATCTCTCTTGGAGGCCAACAAGACAAGAAATCCCTCTTGGCAAGCCTATTTGCCAACTCATTAGCCGACTTTGGCACAAGAGAGATTGAGATTTTCAACCCATTAGTCAAGAATCAAGCCAATCCAACAAAATAGATAAGCTTCCATAAGCATTCTTGAGGCTACAAGAAACAATAAATCATTGTAGCTGAATCACCCTCCACCTTCAAATCTTGACATCTCAATGACCTCTCCTCTCTAAGCGCCTCCACTAAAGCACTTATCTCTGCGATGAACTCACTCCCCTCTCAATAGATCAGAAAATGAATGCACAATATTATCAGAGTGATCTTTAAGTGGCCCTCTAATACTCGATGGAACAAATTCCCCAAAAAGCACCGTAAAAATTCAGCCTCAGAAACCCCTCAGTAGGTGGCCCTCCCTCCTAACACATCGCTACACCGTAGGAAAACAAGATGCAATCGTCCACCACTCTCTAACCACCTACAATAATATCCCACTTAAATCTGATAAGGTACAAAACTAAGAAGCAACAGAAGCCATAACTGACTCAATTATGGAGGACGTCCTCTCTCTCACATCATCAAAGATCCTCCTATTCCTCTCTGTTTATAGATTCCAAAGGATGGCATGAATGACTGAACGGTATGTCGGCCTATATTACATCTTGCATTATAATATTTGATAATGTAACATTATTCTTAACTGTGTTTTTGCTGTACTTCATCACAATTCGTTTATCCACGCAACACACATGGCTTTTAGTAATCAATATACAAAAAATCATGGAAGCCAAACCCAAAGGCATCAAAATGAGGTTCAAAGTAAAACCTTTATCTCCGGATCTTGTGTAAGATTTAGTAATGCTTGTTTAGATCCCTCTTTGCTGAATTTGTGACCTGAATATTCATGACAACAAGGATTGAAAGATTAAAGAATCAGTACAACAATAAATGGATGATATGGAAATGGGAATAGAAGCTTGAATTACATGTGTATCAAAGTTCTCCACTTTATTCAATATCCTTAAAACCTTTAATATTTCAATAGTAGGCCTCACAAATATATGTTCAATAATAAAACGAAGGTAGATTAGTCAAAAACACTGGTGTTGGAAAGCTACTGCGACATGGATTTCAAACGCGGCAAATGATCTAGCAAACCCCATTTGCTCACGTGTACTCACACATGACCCCACATCACAAAGTTTGTCTTAAAAACACTTTCCACATGGCAAAGAATATATATCCTAAACCTAATACCTTTTCTGTGGAAAACTCAAATAAGTATTAAAAATTTAAGGAGATGCTAGTACATGCAACACAATCCAATTAACACGTAATAATTGGGCTTATGTGGGTTGCAATATGGTCCAAGCAAGGTTTTAAGTTTCGATTTCGCCCAGGGGGAAATGGCAAAATTTCGGCGAAATTTCGCCAGATTTCGCCAATATTTCGGCGAAATCTGGCAAAATCTGGGAAATACCACCATTTCCCCAAGGGGGGAAATGGCGATAT
>JAUPMG010189910.1:0-10214 GCA_031762675.1 Pachysandra terminalis
TATGGTTCCATTCTTCGGAAGATCATTGATTGTCGTGGTGATTCGGGCGCAGGTATGACTTTTTCCTCACATCGAGAGTTCGAGGTCTCTTTTATTTGATAATATTCTCCATAACCTGGCATCTTCAAGAAATGCGATTATCTGTGCTCTCTTTGGAGGATCTAAACAATATGTATAAAAAGTTGGAAGATCCTATCGCAGCTGGGATGAAGATAGATTGGTTGGTAGCCCATTTGAAGAGCATAGAAATAACTTTGGGGTATGTCATGGATTATAGGGAGTTGAAGGCTCCCTCGATCGCCTGTGAGAGTTTAGAGTCTCGTATAGCCACTCGCAAGTCCAAAATAGAGGTGTTGAAGGTCCAACTTTTGGAAGAGTAGAAGCAATTATCTACGGATAGAGCGAGGTTAGTTGGTGATGCTGAGAGACTTTCTTCTCCACGTTCTTGGCTTGAGAATAGCAAGTTCGCCCGCGATGTTATTTTAGCAGATTTCCTAGAGAGAGCCCCTAATAGTTTCTCCCCTTAGACGTTGCTGTAACTCTTTCACTTTTTGCAGCAGTAGTCAAAGTAATGCTTTATCAATATTTCTTTATCAAAGGATAATATAATTTCTTGCTTTTTCTTTTAATTAACATAAATATTTTTGGTAATAAATGAAAGGTCGCAATAATTAAATGACACGTTTAACGAAGGGATTTTTAAATCTCTATATAAAGGATGAACGGGGGAGTCTAAGAGAACTTACCTTGCCTGGGTTTTCTTCCCTTTCCTCCAGACGTGTAAGAGTGATAAGTTTAGATTTACTCGCATAAGACCAATGGCGCACAGCGGGGACTTGGGCAATGCACGTGAGGTCTACGCTCCTCCTCCCATGGAATATTGTAGACAAGCTTTCATACGTCTCCATGAAATGAAAGACAAAAGTGCGCTCAAGCCTGGGCAACTCGAAGTTAATTGGCCTCATACTCTACCGATTCTTCGCAAAGTAGAGGAGACCTTGTTGGCGGATTTCCTGGCATTCTTCGAATTCTTTTGAATGAATGACCGTATATCCTTTCGTAGGATAATGTGGGTAGACTACATGGTCTTGGTGGAGAAGATAGCATCATTATTGCTTAAGAGGATAAGTCCCTACTACAAGGGCCTCTTCCAGTATCTTCGTCTCCTTTCTCTGGATGGACACTTTCATTGTCGATTTCTTGATGGCGCATTATTTTATCAAGCGCGAGGCTATTATGAGGAAGTGGAGAAGGTGAAACGGGAGCTAGGAAATTGTTACAAGCCGCGTACCCCATAGAGACTCGGGAACGAGTGTTCTAACATCAGATGGAAGGCATGCCAAACAATGTTCATCGTGCTCAGCTATGAGGGGAAGTACGCGCTATCCATTGGGAAGCCAATCTGTATAATTTGATAGGAGTCGGGCACGAATGTTGTAACATCAGATGGAAGGCTTGCCCAACAATGTTCATCGTGCTCAGCTATGAGGGGAAGCACGCGCTATTCGTCGAGAAGCCAACCTGTACAGTTTGATAGGAGTCAAGGAGGATGTTGCGACACGTGGTAGGATCTTCTTTGATCGCTTCTGTAGTTTGAATGCTTTCAAGGCCCAGATGATATCATATTTTGGCGAGATGCCGACGGATCCTGCCGACGAAGAAGAGGAGAGCGACGCGTAGGTGGAATATGTGTTATTTTGTCATTCTTAACAGGGCCAGTACCGGCGTCTCCTTTCGATTAGTGTAAAAGTGTTGTGCAGCAATGAAAAATATAAAATTCAACCTTCATCAAAATGACCCTCGTGGAACAACTTGATCCCTTTGACGTTGATGGGGTCATTCAAAGGCGTCCCATCTATATGATTTTAAAGGTAGTATCCACTCGCGACGACCTCACATATCACATAGGGACCTTCCCATTTCGGAGCAAAAGACCATATCATCCATCTTGTTGTTCCAGAGGTTCATGTTTGAGTGTTAGCACGCTCACAGCACACGCACAATTGTGAGCATTAGCACGTGTTGGCGCACGCGGATGGTGGGAATGCACGATGAGCACTGATTATATTCTTGTAGATAACATAAAACCATGGTTCTTTCTTCGGTATACTCATCATGAAATAGATCTTCACCTTCGTCTTCATGACTTCGTAGATCTGAATGATATTTGGATGCTGAACACAACGTAGGATCGAGTTTTTGCACTTGATATGAGGGACCGAACAAGCTTTTAGGATTTTTTTTTTGTCGAGATATTTAATTGCGACATTCTCCCCAATTTTTGTGTTCTTGGCCTGGTAGATCTTGGAGCGTGTTTCATGGACAAGAAGCTTGCCAACCTCATACTGACTTAGGAGGATGGTGATGGCATTGAGGTGGGCGTCATGTTCCAAATGTCAAAAGAAAATCGGAAACTCTACTCATTCGTGTTACTTGTGATGGCTAAGAATTATCCTTCGCGCACACTAGTAACGTTGAAACATTTTGTTGACGATGGTCTTCTCAAACCTCCTGCGGATTGGTCTTATAACTCATTGATTGGTGGTTGATTTGGGAAAATGAACTCCCCATCGTCCGGTTTTGTCACGTTGTCCCATGAGTACTATGTCGTGTCTCTTCCCGATATAGAGGCCAACAATGGCGTTCCTCTTCCATTGCTCTCTATTCCGTGGTTTATCTTTCAACAAATTTATTATTGTTAGGTGATAGTAGGAGCCGTTCCTGGCTATCTCTCAGATCACAAAAGGTATTACTCATTTGGAACGAATTTGGGAGTTGGTAAGTTGGCGTGGACATGCGTAGTCACCTTTAGCATCTCATCTCCTATCTTCATTATTGAAAATTGTGGCGTCGGGTTTCTTGTTCTCAATCTCATCTTGGAACAATTTTCTCAAAGACGCACAACCTATAGTCTAGTGCCCTACATGACGATGGTAGTGACAAACACTACAAAACACAGTGGCTTTGCCAGCGGTATTTAACAACGGTCATTTAAAGACCGCTATAATCTTTGTCGACGGTCTTTTGAGGACCGCCGAGTCTGTTTTTAATCTATCAATGGTTTATTAAAGACCACCGACAAATGGTTTTATAACCCACCCTGCGAAAACCTTTCTCTTTCACATGAAAAATCCTGTGCTACTCCTCTCTTTTGCCCCTCTCCCTCTCGCTCGGCGATTTCTCCTCTCCCTTTTGCTTGCCATCACTCAGTCACCATCAATCGCTCATTGTTATTCATCATCCGTACTCGCGCGCCGTCAGTCAATCGATATACTCACTCACCGATTTCTCCTCTACATTTTGCTTGCCATCAGTCGCTCGCCACAGTCGCTTGTCATCAGTACCCGCCATCACTTGCTTGTCGTCCCTACTACTTCCCCTCTCCTGCTCACTTGTTGACCGCTCATCAGGCTTCCTAACCAGAAGGTTGGTTTTGTTTCTCTCTTTTATTTTTTCATTTCATTTTTGCTAAATTTCTTTTCTTAATCTGATTTTACCTGATTCTATATATTCCTGTCTAATTTCTCCTTATGAAATCAGTAGATCTATTTCACTCTTAGTTCAATCATTCTTATTCTAATTTTGATATGTATTTCAGATGATTTTGATTTTTTGTTTTTTTTTTTGGAGTAGAAATGGAGTTCTAGTTTTCTTGATTTAGGTAATGAATTGGAAATTGTGAAAGAGCAAACTGAGCATGAATGTTTTGGGTTATGATAAAGCCTGATTTTTTTCATGTATTAATAGAATAAAGAAAAAATATAATAAATACACATATATCTTAAGCTATAAATTAGAACAACATTAAAAGAGTGGGCGATAAACTAACCGAGTTTTTCCAGCTAGGCTCGAGTCGGAAATCTCGAGAAGGCTCAAGCTTGTTAAAACATTTTAGGCTCAGGCTCGGTCAAGCTCATTAAAATATTTTAGCCTCAGACTCGGTTCGTAAAAAGCTCGACTTGTGAAAGGCTTAGGTTGTAGAAAAGCTTAGATTAGTAGACATACATTGATATTATAGTTGATAATTATTATGTAATATAATATAATATATTAACATATGTATTTAATATTAATATATAATATAAGATATAGGAATATGGACATATAATGTCATATACAAACCGAGTTGAACTTTAACCAAGCCGAGCTTACCCATGATCGGTTCAACCTCGTTAAGATAATGACCTTTTTTTTTTGCAAGACTCAAGCTTGGGTTGCAAGCCTAATTATAGAGCTCAAGCATGGCTGTAATGACCTGAACCTAGCAATTCTAATTTCTATTTATTGAAACTAATAGTTAATATTTTATTAGATTTGATTGGGCATTCTACATAATTTAAATATGGGGATTAATGAACTAATCAGAAACATAAGGATAGCTTTGCAAACAAAAATATCAACTCGGGGTTTATGGGTAATTAAACAACTTATGGGGCATTGAGTGTGAGAAATTCGAAAAAGAGATGCGTGGAGTGGGAGAGGGGAATGAGGTGCTTTGAAAACTAGTTTAGGCCTCTATATCGGGCCATTCTCAAATTAAGATATTTCATGTGTACATAATGGTTTTAAGGGTCTTCGACCTAAAGGGCACAATCCCCCCATTTATTTGTGATCAAGGGCAATAAATCCAAGGTTTTACCAATGTGAACTATCCTCAAGGAATCTTACATTTTAAACAACTAACAAGAAGGGTACATGATTCAAATATTAGGCCTCACATTGTGAACTTTCTCTCACCTTTCATCTTTCCACAAGTCTTTTAGGATCATCACACAGGATATATCCTTCACCTTGGGAGTAAATGACATAGTTTAACTATGGGACAACAATGGTAAATAATAAGTCAAAAGTTTCATTTGTAATCTAATCACAGCGAGGTAATCCATAATGCAACTCATTGATTCAGGTCCTTTAATTAGCACAAACAATGATTCATAGACATATATTCACATCAGCAAACACATGAGCACAATCTCATGATTCTATACTAATAGGGCTTAATATAACATACTAAGTAGGAATATTTATATAAGCAAAATAATCATGACATAAGTAACATAAATATGCATAGCCATTAGTTGTAAGGTATGTCACTCAATCTATAGGTAATTCATCACATAAAGCACTAATAATCACATACATGGTTATAATAAATTGACATTGAGTTATTTAGTCAATTTTTATACCTAGACATGCACAAAAAGAGAGTAGGGCACTGTTGGAATGATCTAGGGTCTGATCTCTCATGTATTTTGAAATATCCTATCTCTAAGCTTAAGGCTACACTTGGCTAGATTTTAGTTTAAAGGGTCATAATTTATTAAGCATGAGTCTAGGGTCTAAAACATGGTAGATCAGCTATATTAGGTCTACTATAGGTGTTCTAAGTCTCAGGGTTCGCAAAACAATTTCAATTGGCCTTCGGTGTACTCCTCGGTATATGCTTGATGTGGTCTCGGTGAACTCTCGGTGTACCTAGGGGTCATCAAGGGGTTCAAGATAGGGTGTTCTTGGTTTAAGTTTCAGGGATAGGCTCGGTGTACTCTTGGTATGCCGAGTTGGGTCGCGTTGTACTAACCAGGGGCCATATGTATGTTCTGTGACGCTTGGTGTACTCTCGGTCAGCCGAGTTAGGACTCGGTATACAACCAGGGCGCTAATATGCAGACTGTGGGTCTCAGCGTGCCTTTGGCGTACCAATTGAGTTTGCCAAAGCACGTTCTGGGTATTTTTGAATTGGGATTCCTTCCATAGGGTTTCTATAACCTAAAGGTTCTTTTAAAACTAGTTTTAGGTCATCAAATCAAACCTATACAATTAATCACCTTTACAATTAATCAAAGGGTGCTTGGACTTTAAGTTGGTCATTTTCTGGGTTTGATCTCCTTGCTTGAGCATGCATGTGTACAGAGATTTGGTTTAGCAATACTTTAACGTTTTATTAGTAGGATCATGGGAAAGGGGTTAGCACAACTAAACATAACTTTCCCATGGTCATAACATTAGAATAGAAGAAATGCTCAAGACATTGAAAGAAAACTCACATTGTTTTGTTGTAGAATTCTCCTAGGGTTTCTTCTTCTTCTTCTTTGAATTTTCTGGGTTTCCCTTCTCATTCTAGGGCTTCTCCACGAAATTGATGGTGTTTAGGGTGGTTTGGATCTATAGGTTGCTTTATTTATTTATAACGATTTAAAGATAATGGGTTATATTTAGAGTTGTTGTATTTGGGGAAATCTGGGTTTCTAATCCTTCTAGGGTTCTAATTCTAAAGTTGCTAATTAATTTGTAAAGCTTCTAGAGGTTTTTCTAGGATTCATGTTTGCTTTATATTAGACTTAAAATAACTTAGTAACCATCTTATTATTAATTTTTCTTAGTTTCTATTTTCTGTTTTAGGCCTAGTCAGCAAGTCAAATTGCTGACCAAGTCAAACTGTTGACTTATAAACCTAGTTCGAATTAGGGAATTTCGAATTCGCTACTTATATTGAGTTTTAAGTTTATTTTAAATTATATTATTATTATTATTATTATTATTATTATTTTAATTTCCTTGTTTTATTGATTTGGGTATTTACCAAGTTACTATTTTCCCCTTTGTTTTTAAATTAATTATTTTAGGGATTTTTAGGTTATCACAATAATGTCTCAAGATCAAGGTGAACAGTGTCCCGAGATCATGGTGAACAGTGTCCCGAGATCATGTAAACAGTGTCCCGAGATCATGGTGAATAGTGTCTTGAGATCAAGGTGGACAGTGTCCCGAGATCAAGGTGAATAGTGTCGTGAGATCATGGTGAATAGTGTCCCGAGATCAAAGTGAACAGTGTCCCGAGATCAAGGTGAATAGTATCCCGAGATCAAGATGAACAATGTCCCGAGATCAAGGTGAAAAATGTCCCGAGATCAAGGTGAACAGTGTTTACAGACTTTCAAACAGTAAAAAATGTGCTATGTTATGTCACCAATAAATGGGTGCCACGTGTGTTTTGCCAATGACATGGCGCCAGGTGTATGCTTAAAAATCAGGGGTCATTAATACTAAGACCTTTCTTTTGTTATATCAAAGAATAATGTGACTAATCCAAACAATCCATGTTTGTCACGAATATGTGGCTAATCAAAACTATGACAGGGATCCTGAATTGGCCACATAGATAATATTTCGATTCATACAAGTTTCTAATTGATTTTGCTGCAAATATCCGTAGTTGTCCAATTTCTTAATGGAACTAGTTTTAAGAATTCCATTTACGTCATGTGATTTTATTTTATTTTTATATGTATTAGAACTTGTTTTGTACAAATATTTGTATATCGTCAGAAACCTATGAGAAGATGATGCATGGTGAAAAGAAATCAAACCAAGTGAAGACAACTCGCCAGTCCAGCTATCCGGACAATATAAAGCGTGGACTTGATCAACCCACGATCACATATAAAATTTAACTATTATAGCGGGATCGGTTATCATAACCAAATTGAACAGATAGATAATCGATCAAGGAAAGTCTATAAATACACAGAGAGAACTAGTTTCATAGTCCCCTTTAACAACAACACAAAACCAACACAATGTCGTTCAGACCCTGCGGTTGTTTATCTCCTCTTTTTTTGCTTCCATTGCAACACTGGTACTTAATCATTCTCTTGCTTACCAGCTACTTTCTCCCTGGAGTATTGCTTTCAACCTTGGACGCTCTTACAACCTGCATGTGGGTCACGGCTACTAAAACTAGCCACTCTGTTCACTAATCAATTCGGTTAAAGTCTACTGCTCTCAGCCTCACACTGATCTTGGTTGCAACCCCTTCAGAAGCTACTCTCAATCCGATCGATCATTCGTCCAGCCTGGCTGTGGGTCACGACCGCTGTGATAACCACCGTTGGTTCATCAGTCTTCTTTCTACTTTTCCCTTTTCCTTTATTTCTACTAGACAGATCTTTACTGTCTCCTTGAGAAACTGCTCTCAATCAGATCAGTCGTCTATCCAGCCAGCCAATGGATCATGACCGCTAAGATAACCACCGTTGGTTCATCAGTCTTCTTTCTACCCTTTTCCTTATTTTTGTTTATTTATTATCAACATCTGATGTCCTTGGTATTTATTCATGAATAAATTATTTATTGAAAGCAAGGCTTTTGATGTCTTATGCTAACTTTAGTTTCTGATTGGCATTGTCTTTACATTTTCTGAAGGATCAAACAACCACAACCTTTGTCAATCACCTAAGAACAGAAGCACAACTGGTGATCAATCGCACGACCGATTGTTCAACCAAATCAGTTTAGTAAGTGTGGATTGGTGCCTGGGGTCTACAACTGAACCCTTACTCTTGGACTAGACTAAGTCTTGGCATGCCGGTACATAACACACACACACACACGCACAGACACACATTCACATTTACCAATATGCCAAGTGTCGAGCACGCGTCACGGAGGGTCGGACCGAGGGGATTTAGTGGGAATATATCCTTTTTGGCATGCCTGGTAGGACCAAGTGTATATCAATGTCAAGGAAAAGCGCCAAGCTTCAGAATAGGAGATGAACGAGTAGATGCTCTTAGGGGGTGAAGACCAATAGGTACAAGATTCTCCTAGAATTGAAATACATAATTAAGTCCAAATCTAGTCTCGCTCCTCAGAAGGGAGACACAGATGGGTTGGTGCAGGCAATGCTCTAGACTCTGACGAACGTCTTCACATGGTTGATGACTGAATCTAATCGGTCATTTTCATTGTTGAACGAGAACATCGGCCGTGTAGTGACCGTGAATAATAGTAATCAAAGAGAGCCTAGTCCTCCACCGATAGAAGATCCATTCATGACCACCAGAAGAAATGGTCGTAACCAAAACATAGCCACACGTGGGATAGACTAGAGGTATGAATTTCCTAGGGGATTGAAAATACCAAAATTTTTTCTGTTTTCGAGGGAAGAAGGTCAGTCAACTATAGAACATATCAGACGTTTTACCATCCAGTGTGGAGAACCCTTAGCCAATGATTACTGTAAGTTGAGGCTGTTTGGCAATTCTTTAACATGATATGCCTTCACATGGTATATAACTTTGGCTCCCAACTCAATACAGAGTTGGACTGAGATGGAAGAAAAATTCCATACCCAGTTTGATAAGAAAGAGCCAGAAATTTCGATGGCTGACTTTGCCAGTCTTAGACAATTTCTTGATGAATCGGCCGATACGTTCATAGCCCATTTCAAAAGGGCTAAGAACAAGTGCAAATTGATACTCCATGAGACCAAATTTGTTAAGTTAACTCAAAACGGTTTGATTATAGAACTTTAAAATAAGTTCAAAGGGATGGAGTTCGAGGATCTATTTGAATTATCCTTAAGGATCACCAAATATGAATGGCTCCTCAAAGAGGAAAGCCAAAGAAAAGTGGTCACATTTGGAAATTATTACCAGGAACCGAACTATAAGATACACTAGCCAAGGTAGTGGCCAAGACCTTGATCGTGTGTGTCACGACCCAAACCAGATTTCTCATTTGAGGTTCCGAATTTGGAATCGCAACCTTCACCCTAAACAAAACTTGGGAGTGGCAAGCAATATCTAGCCAAAATGGGGTAAATATAATGGATATATACAAATTATAAGATTAAATTTCCAAAATAATATCCAATATGATTACTCATTATAAAAGCAGCGGAATTTAAACACTAGTCTAGTATTTTCAAATCAATTCCTACTAATAGTTTAGGTAAAATCCTAAAATAAAAATCTTATAGAAGACTAACGTCTATAGTAGATTAATTATCAGAGTCGCAAAGTACATGCAGATCTAATTAGTAAACAACAGAAAGAAAGTATATATAATACAAGACCAATCATCAACTTAATGTCTCGATAAAATATTTATACAACTGGAAAATCAAATAAGAACGTTACTACGCTAAGATTACATCAAATAAGTGAGAACAGTTGCTACATCTTCATCCGGTCTTCATTTCAATCTTCAGCTAATATACTTGAAATGTGGTTGCTATAAAGCATGAGCTTCATTAGCCAGTAAGTAAATAATTTCACAGTTATGCTAGACTAAAGTAAAGTCAAACCATTTCTCAATAAATCTAGTTCACACAACAAGAAATACAAATTACATGATATGAGATGCATGAGGTCAATTCATAATTTAATGCATGAGATGCAACTATTATATGAAATCCTACATGCTGTGCACTT
>JAUPMG010189920.1:0-10214 GCA_031762675.1 Pachysandra terminalis
TACAGTAACCAATCCGAGTGCCTTCTACTTGAATAAAGTCAGAAGTAAATATGTTTGTGAATTTCTTTAAAGTGCAGTGAGAGGACGTTCCCAAAATCCGGAGGAAACCTATCTTGAAGAAATACTTCTGGAGATGGCGTGCCTTTGAATTCTAAAGCTCTTTCCATTGAGGATTTGCTTCTAGAAGTGAAATATATTCAATGTATAACTCGAAGTTTATTCATAAGAATGAATAAAAGTGACTTCGAGTCCTAGTTTGTAATCCGGATGCATAAAAGAGTGCATTCGAGGGGGTAAACCCAAGCTCATGTCCTTACAGAAGGACATAATCCTTAGTCTTTTTTAGGGTGATAGGCCATTTGACGAATTGACCATCTCAGGGTGGTTAGCCTTGTATTCGCCTTAGGAAGAAGGACTATTCCTCCTTCGAATTCGCCTTTGGTAGGAAGGAACATAACTCCTTCGAATTCACCGTCTGGAGGTGGTTAGCCTTCGAGTTCACCATTTGGAGGTGGTTAGCCTTCGAGTTCACCATCTGGAGGTGGTTAGGCTTCGAGTTTGCCTTCGAATCCGCTTTAGTAGGACAAAATATACATGTTTCGTGATCCCTTTAAGACAAAATATAATAAATGGTCCTTCGAAATCTATGGATATGATCCAACAATGACTTCTGAGTTAGAAGGTACAGATAATTCCTTCAAGGATCTTTCCTTAAATGAAATACCTCTAAAATGTAAATGTATGTAATAAAAGTCACTCGAAGTCTATTCTAGAAAATAAATAGATGTGACTTCGAGGATTTATTTGAAATCTTAACTATTTGAGAAGTCTATTAGGGGTAGCATGCCCCTAAATATGTCCTTTGAATAACATAAAGTTCTTTGAAGGAAGAGTGAAATCCTCTTTCCTTCGAATTTTTAGAAGGCAGTATGCCGTATGAACATAAGTCCTTATCCTTCTGAAGGAATTATGATTTGTCTTGTCAAAAGTTCAAATCATTAATAATTTGTTCTTCTCGAAGGCAGTTAACTTAGAAATTAACCAATACTTTCAGATTTTGGACACGTGGAACGGTTCAGTACAATAAATCGTTTCCAGATGTAACTTATTGGAGAAGTTTTACCTTTTCAAGTGATAAAGACGGGCAGATATCTCTGACACGTTCTAAAAGTAATCTTTTAATGTCAAATCAGCGTACAACAGTTATGACAGCTGGCGCACGTAAAGCGAAAAGGCAACAGTAATTGTTTTAACAATAATTTAGTGTATTTGGGAATATTCAAGATCCCGTACACTCATTCTAAGATGATGCCACGTGTTAAATGGCATTAATTAAGCTTTCTAATCACCAATACTAACTCAGAGTTTGTTTATTTATTTTTTTTATGTTATTAATTTGTTAGAAATAAAAATCTTAAATTGATATTTCAATCAAATGAGACAAATACTTAATTATCCCGTCCTTTGGGACTTGTAGGATATCCCTTGCCCTTGTCCTTTAGGACTTTTGTAGGACATCCTCTCAAAAGACCGCATCTCCCCTATAAGGGAGTCAAGTGACGGAGATACCAAAAAGAAAAATAAAATTGGTATTGGTATTTCATTCAATGGATGGTTTGCAGTGGTTTAATGGTACATGTCAGAAAGGTTACTTGGGATATTTGGCATTTCATTTATGCCCAAAACCAAAAGAAAAAAAAAGAAGGAAGTTGGTTGAAGATAATTTTACAGAGTTCAGAATTAATTAAAGAGGTATTAAATGGCGTAATTAAAGGGAAAGAATGGTGATAACTATTCATTGATGACGCCTCATCTCCCTTTTCTGCACTGTAGAAATAAAGTCAGAAATGGAAAGAGAGAGATGAACCAAAAAAATACATTAAAAATGGAGGAGGTTGATGAAAAATAAGAGAGAAAGTTCTTCAGAAATCACCAGACCTGCAAAGCCTCTATCAGTCGAATCTGTATTTCTTCACAAATTTAATCTTATTCTAGCAGTGAAAGAGAGAGAAGGGTTTCGTGGGTGCATGCTATTAGTCGAAGCAATCGTTATATGAGGCAGCCATTTGTGAAGAGATAGGTGGAACCAGTTTTTTTTTCAGAAAGAAGCCATGCATCATCCAGATTATTCATCTACAGCTACAGCTCTGTTTTTAATTTATTTATTTTTTTCTCCTCATTTTCTAATAAAAAAAAGATTCACCGCTCTTTATTTACTATATTATATTCCCGTTATTGGATCACATTTGAACAAGCTTCATTATTTTGATAATGTCAATATAAGACTTTGGTTTTGCTTTTTTGAATTTTTGCAACAACATTGGTTAACTTAACAAACAAACAAGTTCCTGAAGGCTTAGGATTTGTAGCAAAGCTTGGTGCTCTCTATTCGAATGATTTGATCAAAAGCAAACCATTGGTGACGGATTTGCAACGGAAGATTAATCTTAAAGGTCTTGTTGTGAGGTTTCTATGTTGTTTGAGTTCTTGTAGGAATATACAACGTTCTAGTTGATATACATTGTTGTGCCGTTTTCTAACCGCTCAAGTTTTTAGAGTGAGTAACCCGTGTTTAACATGGTCTCAAAGTGTTCGATTAATCCTAGGGGTGTATGTTATGTCTAACCGCTCAAGTTTTTAGAGTGGGTAACCCGTGTTTAACATGGTCTCAAAGTGTTCGATTAATCCTGGGGGTGTATGTTATGTTTGTCTCCCGTACAGAACCCACACGTACGGGGTGTTGAACCATTTGATATACATTGTTGTGTCCTTCTCTAATAGCTTGAGCTTTTACAGTAACGGGTGTTTAACAGGACGCTACTTAGGCATTCGAAAAATACTAATCCTTTTGAGCTTTTGAACATAATAGAATCTAATGTGAATATGTAGACATAAACACGTTCATATAAATTGTTGTTTCGTGCGATTTTGATTTGTTTCTTGTTTTCTTACTTAACATGACTAGCAATTAACCACTGTAAATCCATCACAAATAAATAAGTTGTTCGATTTTGATGACCTAATATTAGATTAAGGGAAATTGGCTGACTGGAGATATTAAAAATGGATTGGAAAAGTGGGGGTAGATGATCTCATAGGTGGCACCAATGAGATCCTAACCGTTCAACTAGTATCTGTCTTCTCCTCTTAGAAAAAAAAAAGAGGCTTAATTAAATATTTATTCATAAATGATACTTATAACAAAATATCCATTAATAATTGAACTATATTTTTGTGCATAGATGCATTATTTGCTCCCCATCTACAACAACAGGGTCAGATTGAATATTTAGATATAATTTTTTTTTTTTGGGAATTGTTTGAATTTTATTTTTATTTATATTTACTGCAGTAATAAATTCCCATCTCTTGATTTATTTTCTTCTTCTTTTTTGGTTTAGGATGTGGGCTTTATTTTCACTGTTGTTGTTGCCTGAAAACTCTGCTAAAAGATACAGAAACCATGCCTTTCTGTCTTTAACTTGTTATGGAATGCCTTTGCAAAACGTCCAAGTACTCTGTTTTACCAACAGACTCGAGGAAAAAAAAAAAATTGAAGAAAGAAGAAAGGAGGTTGCAACAGTAATGGAGATTCTTCTGTCAGTACACCCTTTTGCTGACGTTTGTAGAGAGTCTGGTCCCATGATGGTACAAGCTAGCAGACAAGAGGAAATTAACTAGAAGACCAATTAAAAATTTTATGACTAAAATGCCCTCGTGATGCTGGTAATAAAGTATTTACTATTTAAACCTAGAAACTATTGGTGTGCAGAAAATTCTTCAGATTACCAAAATATCCCCAATGATTTACATTGAAATCTATAGGGATTAATTGCTTTTAGATACCATATTTAATACATTGTAGCTAGGTCTATCAACGGCTCGGATCAGATCATATCTAAATTTTATTCGTCGAATCAAAAATTCCTTATCAAATTTGATTAATTTTTTTTTTGGCAAACCTATTTTACAGCAAAATAAAAAAAAATATATAATGTTATATATATTAATTTTTTTTAATTTCTTAAAATAATAACTTATTTCTAGATATATGTTTAAACTTGTAGTCACCCAATATTATACGTGTTTACATATCTATATATGTAATAATATACATAAAATTTGGATCTTTATCAAATCGAATCAGCTTATATTAGAATTTGATCCGATTAATAATCAAATCAGATCATATCTTGTCGGATTATCAAATCGAGAATTCATTAGCAAATCCGCTTTTTTGGTGACAAATTTTTCATGCAATTTATGTGTTAATATAAAATTCAATGGAGGGATATTCTTGTAAATACAAAACGAAAAAAAGGGTACTTACCTATGTTTTTCTTTTCTTTTTTCAACCCAACCATTAATACCTTGTAATAAACCCTAACAACCTTAGTTTTGCCAGATACGGAAAAAATCCAAAAGAATTTAAAAACCCTAAAATGGCTCTAAGCTATTTATATCACCCATGAGAAGAACCCTCCTGGAGCAGCTCTGCTATATGTTGTACTCTGCAATCAGAAAAAAGAAAGAAAAGCATGATTCTCCCAACCGACCTTCCTTATTTCCAAATTCCACCCCATTTTTGTCTAAGTTGATCAATGAGAGAGAGGAATAGAAGAGTAGAAAACAGAGAGATGAGGAGTAGATCTTCAAAACAAGGAAACAACAAAGGATTAATGGAGTTAGAGAAGCTTAATAAGGTGAAAGAAGAGCCTCATCTCTCTGGTGCTTACATCCGTAGCCTTGTTAAACAATTAACCTCTTCAAGAACCAAAGACCCCATGAACCCCACCAGAACCCCAGATGGTGTTGCAGATGGAGATGGATTCTCCCAAAACCTCACCAAGTTCAGTGAAGAAGAAACCCATGAACTACAACCACCACAACAACCCAAAAAACAAGTTAGGAGGAGACTCCATACAAGCAGACCTTACCAAGAAAGGCTTCTAAACATGGCTGAGGCAAGGAGAGAGATTGTGACTGCACTTAAGTTTCATAGAGCAGCAATGAAGCAGGCCAATGAACAACAACAGCAGCAGCAGCGGCAACAATCACAACCACTAGAACAACCACCACCACCTCAATCATCTTTAGAGCAACAAGAAAAGATGATGAAGTCTCATAGAAACCCTAGAATTTACCCATCAAACCCCAACAACTTCTCCAATTATGTGGAGAACCTCCCCTCCTACTCATCTTTCTCTTATCACCCTCCTTTTCTTTCTCCTCCTCCTCCTCCTCCCGTTAATCCTTTCTCTTGGTCTTATTCTCCGATTGCACCACTCCCAATTGCTGAAAATCTCAATAATCTCACTCTTCCTAACCAAAGCTTGGGCTTGAATCTCAACTTCCAAGATTTTAATAACTTAGATGCCACCTTCTATCACAGTAGTTGCAACAACCCATCAATTTACTCATCGTCATCTCCATCATCTTCTTCTTCTCACACTGTTTCATCGAGTACCGAAGAAATTATCCCTCCGGTTATTGTCTCACCGGGGGAGATTCCGGTGACAGAATCCGGTGTCTGTTCCGAAGTCTTGCATCCGGCTATGGACGATGATGCGATGGCTGAGATCAAATCCATTGGAGAGCAGCATCAGATGGAGTGGAACGATACCTTGAATTTAGTAACATCAGCTTGGTGGTTTAAGTTTTTGAAGGCCATGGAAATAAGTCCAGAGGAAAGAGGAGGAGAAGATAATAATGGATATCATCCATTTGATGAGTTCTTGGATTTTCCTGCTTGGTTGAATGCAAATGAGAGCTGCTTGGTTCAACAACATTTGATGAACGATTACTGTTCAGAAGACTACTTGAAAGATCCTGACTTGCAATGGTAAGAATAGAAAGAAGACAGATTCTACTTAAAAAGTTTTTCAATTTTTATATGATCAAATCAAATTGGGTGCTTTAGTTACACTTAAAAGCAATCTGATTAGTAGGCTGAGGTATCTTCTGTCCCTTTTTTTCTTTTTGGGTAAAGATCTCTCTCTCCCTCTTTCTCGTTTTTGGTTGAAACACACTCTCTCTCTCTTTGGTGGAAATCTCTCTCTCTCTCTCTTCTTTTTTTTTTTTTTATTTTGGGTGAGTTCTCTTTGTTGATATACGATCAAATCAAATTGGGTGCTTTAGTTACATGCTTAAAAGCAATCTGATTAGTAGGCTGAGGTATCTTTTGTCCCTTTTTTTCTTTTTGGGGAAAGATCTCTCTCCTCTCTCTCTCTTTTTGGTTGAAACTCTCCCTCTCTCTTCGACCAAAAAAAAAAAAAAACTCTCTCTCCCTCTCTGGTAGAAAGCTCTCTCTCTCTCTCTCTCTCTCTCTCTCTTCTTTTTTATTTTGGGTGAGTTCTCTTTGTTGATATATCTAAAGTTTGATGTTTATAAGGCCCAAATTTAACCATACACCATGGGCTAGAAGGATATTTTAACACTGTCAGCTAATTAAAATCTTTGATTCTCCTATTAAACTTGTTCACTGATTTACTTCTCTTGTCAATTTTTGTTTTGCAGCATGGATATTGGAGAAATTGAAGCAATGGATGGAGACTGCTTAGCCTAAGTGAGATTTATGATTCTTGTTAATCAAATCTTTGGCCTTTTTCCTTCATCTGTCTTTTTTCTCTTTATCTAATAAGGCTTGCTAAAATGCTAAATGAGCAAGCGAAAGAGTAAAATAAAGTAGGACTATGGACTCCTTCAAGTTTAAATCCAATTTTACTCTCTTCTTTTATTTTTTATTTTTTCCCTTCTACACAACTTCTTCTCTCGCATTATAATTACAGAATTCAGTTTGGGCTGAGCTCATTACATACCCACTCAATTGGACTGGGCTCCTCCAACTAGCACCATTGATGGTCCAGGCCTACTTGCAACATGGTTCAGTAATGCTTTCATTGTTTATTCAAAGTTTCACGCTGGTGCAATGGCTAGCACTTGAAAATCAGTTCCAATGAACTCCAATTGCAGTATCAGACTTTCAAATATGGGAATTGAATTCAATAAACCTCTTCTTAATCTTCAAATCCATTTATTTCAACCATTTTCTTTATAAGATTTAATGATCTTTCCTAGTCATTGACCTAAGTCTACTATGTTTTACGTATTATAATAAATGAAACGTCATGGTCTGATAAAAACAACTGCAGGACACATTGTGGGGATGCAGAGGATCAAGACAACACCATCAATTAAGTCTGAAAAACCTGATCAGATCATATAAAAAGTGTTTTTTTTTTAACTTATTAAGAGCCATGTTTAGCCATCTGGCTTACTGAAATAAAGGACCAACAATCTAATGGGAACCATTTAAAGAGATCAAATGCACCGAAAAAATCAGTCTGATTAAATGATTTTAGCATTCTGGTTTCACTATATTGTTTTTGGTACCTAGTTTCTCCTTGATGAGTCCCAGTTAATTTGCCAGGTGGCTAAATATTGTTCTTGAGGTCCCTTGAAGGGGTGCTTAATAATTTAATATCTCTTTTATTCACTTCTTAGTAGTTAGTACTGGCCCTTCTTGGACAGAATACATTTTTTTTTAGTACACTTGGCTTCTGTAACCTAAACAAGAGCTTGCTAGTTTGCATGTGACTTTATTTTTCTTTTTCATAGTCTTGACTGTTATAAGGACTAAACGCTTCCAAGAACCAGTTCTTCTTCCTCCAAGATCTCCATCCCATCTCTTCGCAAATCTCATCACTGTGGTTGATACTAAACGTCGAAATACAGTGTCTTTTGTAGAACCTGGTTGTTCTCTTCATGACATCCATCTCTTGGGTTGTTTGCTCAAGCATCTTTTCCACACTGGGTAGCTCGAACTGATCATCGGCGAGTCGAGCCAGCCATTTACAGCGTAGTTCGGCCGAGTGCAGGTTCGAGACACTTTCGAGGTACCCCACGAAAGCCATGTTAGGGATCAATGGATGAACTGTGCCCCTATACAAGGGCATGATACCAGAGGAGTCCTCTAACAAACTAGAAAAGGGTTCAGGTAACAAAGCTCTTAGCTTTTTCTTGCCATCAAAGCCAGTTGCAAGAACCACCACATCAGCCTCCAATTTGGTGTTGTCCTCAAATTCAACCCCTCCACTCCAAAACCACCAGTTTGATGTTCTTTTAAACAAGATCCTTCCATTATCAGCTTCTGAGAAGAAATTCTCTGGCAAGATCGCCATCTGGCAAGAAGCGTAGTCCTCCTCGAAGGGGTGATCTGGTTTCAGTTCATACTTCACCAAGGGGAGCTTCCAAATCAAATAAGATTCGATGAACTTGGACATCGCTCTTCGCTGTGTAGAGGAACAATCACAACTGCCATTAGACTACTAATCAAATGATTGTTAATTCAAAAAAAATAAAAATAAAGTGGGAAGCTAGAATAAGATGAGGTTACCATTGGAGATAAAAGGAGGCAAAGGAGAGTCCTGAATAATCCCTGGTTAGGCCTTTCATGGAGATATTGAGAAGATCTTGTTGAGTAGAATAAGAAAAATGGTAACCCCCAAATCCAGTAAGAAGGAACAGTCCAATGTAGTGTCCTTACCACCATGGTGCATGGTTGTCCATCTGGTCCTTTTACAATCCAACAAATACATTCAAAATTCAAGTCAAATTCATGAAAGCACATGAATGCTTAAGTTTCGAAGATATTAATGGAACTCAAATCACACATATACCCACAAACATAAGCTATTAAAAAAAAAAAAACGAAAAAAAATTCTGAAGTAGAATCATCATTATTATTATTATTATTATTACGTGAAAACCCCTCAACCCACTTACTGGAGACCGGATAAAACCCAGATACATGACCCTACCTACAAAGACCATATATCATGTTAAGCCTAGAAACTCAGAACCTGGAACCTCAAAGGTTGTTGAATGTGGGCCATGTATTATTATACGACTTTTTCTAGTTCAAATCAACTGAAAGTAACCCATAACCATTTCTTGTATTATACTTATACGACTTTTTCTAGTTCAAATCAACTGAAAAGTAACCCAGAACCATTTCTTAATTTCGAACGATACATCAAATTTTCCTAGGTCATAAATAGGGATGTAAATGAGCCGAGCCGAGCCCGTTTTGGTTCGGGCTCATAAAATCTGGACAAGGCACGGTTCAAATTTTTGGGCCCAGGCTCGCTAGTTTTTTCAAAGCTCAAGCTTGGCTCGCAAAAGCTTGGCTCGTGACAAATTAAATAAAAAAAAAAAAAAGCTAAACTTATTGTGCTCTAATTTTAGATGGACTAATAAAAGAAACAATTCAACACCAAGAGTCAATTAATTAGGATTTTTTTAATTTTTAACTTAACTAATTAACTATTTATTAAATCTTAGTTTTACAATTAATTAAGTAATTGACTTATTAAACACGCTGCTAACTTTTTTTTTGGAACTAATATTTAATAATTAATATTATATATATATATATATAAGATTGAGCTGAGCTTTAATCGAGCTGAGCCTACCTAAACTCGTTAAAATAATGAGCCTATTTTTGGACTCGGCTCACGAGCTTAAATATTCGATCCGAACCCGAGTCTGAGCCGAACTAGCTTGGTTTGTTGACAGCCTTAGTCATAAAGGTGGAAGTCCAAGGAGTGAGGATATGTTTGTAATTTTAAATGCATTTTCTGAAGGTATAGTAAATGCTAACCAGTCTATTCTTTTGTTTCAAAGGTCATATACAAATATTAAGGTTCTTTCCATTATTCCAATCTGTATTGTTCTGGTCTCAGACTTTGAAGTCCAATTCTTGTGATTTAGAACATTGAAAACTAGTGCAGTCAACCAGTCAAATTCACAAGCTGTTGTTATTTTGACATTTGACCATGCTATGCCATGCAGATCCTTCTCCCGAGATGTTCAAAAGCAATGCGTATATATTATTTTACGTAGTTCTGCATGTTATATTGCAAATTTAACATTTGTAACTCCTTGATTAGGGAAAATTAGGGTATAGGGTAGCTTTCTAAGAATAATGTCAAAAAGGTCATTTGAAAAGTCTTTGTTTCAAAAACCTCGTAAAGTTTCCAAACTACCCCTCTTCTTATTTTATTTATTTTTTTCATTAAAAAATCATAAACTGTTTTTTTTTTTAAGATTAATGCCAAAAACTTCATTTTTTTTTTATTTTTTTATAAAAATTATACCATTAAGGGTATAATGGTAAAAATGCCAAAAACGTCATTTTATTTATTTTTATTTTT
>JAUPMG010189931.1:0-10214 GCA_031762675.1 Pachysandra terminalis
ACGTAGGGATAAAAGAGTAATTGACATCCCCCAAGTCCACTATTTAAAACACGTAAACAGTCAGAGCCCGAATGAAGCTTCGTGGGCAAGAGAGAAATGGAAGAAGAAATCGAGGGTTATGGAGAGTGTATGAAGAACCATGCAGCGAACCTCGGCAGCTACGCCACCGACGGTTGCTGCGAGTACACCGTCGACGACACAAATCCAAGTTCGCTAATATGCGATGCATGTGGCTGTCACCGGAACTTTCACCGGAAGATCACATACGTGACCGATGTAAGTGGTGGCAGTGGCAACAAAGACAAAGCATCGCCGGAAGTGATTGAGGTTATAGACGATGATGATGCTGAGAACAATGTTGCTGAAAAGACGCCGGAGTCCGATCGGAGCGGAAAGAAGCGGCCAAGGACCAAGTTCACCGATGATCAGAAGGGGAAGATGCTAGCCTTTGCGGAGAAGATTGGTTGGAAAGTGGGGAGAAAGCATTACGACAGTCAGATTGAGAACTTCTGCAAAGAGATTGGGGTAACTAGGCAGGTTTTCAAAGTGTGGATGCACAACCATAGGAACAACTCCAATTCTTCTGGCCAAGCTTCTTCTCAGTAGAGGAATATTATTCCTCTTCTTCTTCTTCTTCCTTTTAAATTGTTGTCTGGTTTTTCATCTGTTGTTTTTAGTTTCTTGTAGTGTTTAAGACTGCGATGGTGTGAATTAGATTAGTTTCTGTGTTTGATTTATATGCATATATGGAGTTCGATCTCGACCGTCCCTACATGTGCTTCATTGATAGATGAAAGGTGGATCATTGTTACAAGGTTGTAATGATCTGTGTGAAATGGCTTTCTAGTATCTAATGTTTTGGAATGGTATCTTCTATGTTGATGGATGATGATGACGACAGTGGTGATCTGTGATTAGCAAATATATTTTTTTCTCTCTTCTATGAAAAACACTAAGCCAAACGATTCAAGCCTAAACTGCCTTGATTAAACTCTCCATTATACTGGTGTTTTTTTTTTTCCCTCTCTATTTAGTTGTGTTTTTTTGATGTTTTGACATTTTAGGAAATCACTATTAGGATGACTCTTGGTCTCCTATCCAAGAAAATGCCAATTTTGATTAGAGGATGAGTTGTCAAGAATTAGGATACACATTTATATTAAATGATGCTAGCTAATATGTGGGTACCTCCTTTTAATTACATGTGGAACTTTCCTTCTTTGAATTGGTGAGGGGTGGTGAAGATGGAGGGTAACATTTCTCTAAATAGATGACTCTAAATTTTCTCCCCTAGTCACTTTATCAATAAAACTCT
Source organism: Pachysandra terminalis (assembly GCA_031762675.1). Classification (NCBI taxonomy): domain Eukaryota; kingdom Viridiplantae; phylum Streptophyta; class Magnoliopsida; order Buxales; family Buxaceae; genus Pachysandra; species Pachysandra terminalis. The sequence goes on from JAUPMG010189931.1 coordinate 1,316, forward strand.
AAATCTTTTTTTTACTATCAATAACTCTTTTTTAGAAAGATAATGAATGCATCACCTACGGACCTATATAGGTCTTCTATAATAAGATTGTGATATGTGGCGATAAACAACTATTTCAAACGGTTTTACCAAATACTCTTGGAAAAATTATGAATAAGCCTTATTTTCTAGGCTTATCCTCTTTTTATACCTCTATAAAATAGCTACTTACTTATATACATATTTTATAATTTATTTATCATTTCAGTCCTATGATAGTGCCATCTAGGACAATATATTAGAATATCCCAAATTTATCCTTTGCAAAATATTAAAGCAAAATTTCAAAGTAATAAAAAACACTAAAACCTATAAAAGCCCCCAAATACCCTTATTAAAACCACCAAACCCTTTCCCCCTCTCTCTAATCGTTGGAAAAAAAACTATTTTCTGTTTTTAGTTTCTGAGTTCTTAATAAAAAACAGAATTCAAGTTATTTTTTTTTAGATTATAGTTTATGGGTTCTTAATGAAGAAACAACAATTCAAGAAAAAAAAAATTTAAAAGCATATTTTCATTTAGGGGTTCTTGATATATATATATATATATATATAAATCAATTTAAAACATTTGTTTGTTTGGCTTCTCAATAAAAAAAGTCAAATAAAAGTATTTATGATTTTCTTTAATGTCTTGCAAAGGATGAATTTGGAAGATTCTGATATATCGTTAAAATTGGGAGTGTCATAGGATTGAAATGATAAATAAAATATAAAATAGGAAGTATAAGTAGGTAGCTATTTTGTACAGGTGTGAAAAGAGGATAAGCCTCTAAAGTAAGGCTTACCTGTAATTTTCCCAAAGCTCTTTCAAATGAATAAAAACTATATAATAAAAAAATAATTAAAATTTAAAATACGTACACAAGACAAGGTTCTATTTTTAAGGTTTTTAGATTTTAAGGTTGTTTTGTGGGTGGTTTTGTGAATAGTCACCAAGAGTAGAATTACTGACTGACGAGAACCTAAATCAACGAGTGACCGTATCCCGTCTCTAGAAGAACTAAAGAGTCAAACTGGTAGACAGTCTAACACCGGTTGAACCAAGCTAAGGGAGATAGTGGGTCAAGGTGTTAGAGCTTCTCCAAACCCTAGGGCTCTAATTGGGATTATGAATAAAACCTTTGGTAAGGACCTAAATCCATTAAAGGAATGCCCATATTTAATCGTTTAATTTTATATAATTTATTGGTAATTTTCTGAATTTAATTACCATGTATTATGTACTTAATTAATATTAGGAGTACTATGTAATATAGGTATGATATTTGGGGGTTGTATTGATAATATGAGGATTTAGGGGCTGATTAAATTAATTATATTTAATCAATTGTGTTGGCGCACGATTAGCGTGCATGCTGATCGTGGCGGCTACGAGTTTGGTAAGGAGGCTTAGGGTCAGAGGATTTCCATTCTCATCCTAATTCCTTTTGAATCTAGATCTGAGATTGAGAGAGAGAGAGAGAGAGAGAGAGAGAGAGAGAGAGAGAGAGAGTCAGAGACTTGGAAGAGAGGAGAAGAGAAAGAGAGAAAAGAGAAACTTTGCTATGTTTTGGAACGAGAGCTTAGTTGGTTCCCTTGTTGTTGCAGTCGACGGATAGGAAGGAAGAAGAAGAACTCTAGGAAACGATCACCAACTGACAAGAACGATCAGGTAAGTTGTATTCGACAGTGTAATTCTGTTATCGAGATTCAGATCTGTGTGTGCGTTATGATTTGTGACTTTATTTGTTATTTCAATGATCATGTTAGAGTATGATTCGTGTGTTTATTACTTGACTTCGTATGGTTTTGAATCGATTTGAAAGTGTAGAGTTCAAGTTTTGAAACCCAGAAATTACCTAGAATCGGGCACTGTCTATAGGTACCGGTCCACCGACTGGTCCACTGACAGAGAGTGAATTTTAGGCTTATTTGGGGGTTCCGTAGGCTTCGGTCCACCAGTTTCTCCACCGAACACTTGAGAAAAGCACATAGCAGTTCGGTAGACTTTGGTCCACTGACTACTCCATCGACAGAGACCATTTTCCAGTTGAAATTGGCTATTCGGTAGGCTTCGGTCCACCGACGACTCCACCGAAGGACTAGTATTTTGTACAGACTTGTGGATTACCTGGGTGGGTGATGAAGGGCTTCGGCTGTTGATTGCTATTGGGTTCCGGAAACAAGTTTTGACCTGAAGACATCTAGTCTACCTGTGGGGATACAAACTTGGTGTTCTGAAGATGTTGTGACCATCATCCCCCACCTTAGGTTTGTTGTTGATTAAGTATGGAAATTACTTGGTTTATTGATTACATGATTGTTTGTGGTGTGATAATTGATGGGAAGTTTATGATGGTTTGCAATCGGATTATCTGCATGTATGGGCGTGTGGATAGTTTCCGTTGTTGATTTTCATTTGGAGTCCTAGTTTAATGCATAACATACTAGGTTGATATTGAATGATAAGTGAACCGGGAAGTGAAAATATACGGAGGAACTATGCGAAGCCTCTGGTTGGGTTGACTATATACCCAGGTGATGAAAGGGCCCACTTAAATTAGGGTAGGATGCTTGCGAGATCCTATACAGGTTTGCTATTCCTCGAGTATGGTGCACTCGTAAATGGGTTAGCGCTCAGAATGAAGAGTGGGACTTCCAGCGATTCCTAGGGTTGAGGTCCTGAATTGCTTTTAGTTGAGAAGCTTCAAATTGAGGTCCACTTATCTGGAAGTGTTAGTTTAGTTCATTCACAATGCATACCATACTAACTGTGTGTTCTTCATTGCATTCACTATAGGACATGTGATTGAATCATCCATCTCATATCATATCATGTTAAAATACTCATTTCATGTTATGATTAACTGTTGTACTAACCTTGTTGATTTGGTTTCCATAAGAGGACGGGCAACTGTCTATACTCTTATGGGCATTCAATGGCTCACACAACTTACTCATGTTGCAGGATGGGAGGAATGACTGTTGTCTAGCTCGTAATGCTGCTGTTGCTGATGTTGCTTTACTTAGATGCTATTTGATGTTCTATTAGATTTGTGCTTCGAGGGAGCTATGGCTGTAACAAACTTGGTTTATGTTTTTGATGCACTTGTTGGGATTTTATTAGACTTTGTAGATCTTGGCTCAGCTAAAGCCTAAGATCCTTATTTTTCTTGTAATGGTTCACTGAGACTTTATTTGTTTGTTAGACTTCCGCACTCTGATCATTATTAAATAAAGGTAGTTATTACTTTTATTTTTTCTTGTGGTTTGGTAGCCATCCGCAGTCCATGTGTGGATCCCGAAGGTCTCACCTTGAGATCCATGTTATCCCTCATTGGAATTCGTGCCACGGGATCTGGGCGTGACAGATTGGTTTCAGATCATAAGGTTTTCTTAGAGGAAGGTTGCTAGAAGACTAGTGACTTTAGGTATCGCATAGAAATTGGAGTTAGGTGGAGAAACATAGAAAGAGCATAGGAATTGTGTGTTGTTTGATTTCATGATGTTTGTTGTGTTGATGTGTGTTTATTTTGTGCTAGCTAGGATGTGTAGCTTAGACTTAATGGTTTCTTGGGTGTGTAGATGGCCGGAAGGAGAAGGAATGCTACAGTAGGGGAGAGCTCAGCCGCTGGAGCTGGAGTTGGGGCTGATACGGACCCGCAGTTGGCAGGTGTTTTCCAGATCCTTGGAGACATGACTGCCCTTCAGCATGACCAGATGCAGCACCAAGCTGATATGGAGGAGAGGAGGATTCAGAGCTCGACTGTGAGTTGTTTGGAGATGTTTAAGAAGTTAACTCCACCGAATTACAATGGATGAGGTGAGCCTCACTTAGCGCAGGACTGGCTCCTTGATATTAAGCGGATCTTCAGGAATATGGGATGTCCTGATCAGCAGTGTGTACCTCTTGCCACCTTTCTGCTGAAAGCTGAAGCCCTCCACTGGTGGGATATGACTAAGAGGAACCAGACGACTGAGATGACTAGGGAGCAGTTCCGTGCACAGTTCTTATAGAACTATCTACCCAGCAACTATAGGAGGCAGATGGCTTCCAACTTTATGAGTCTGGAGTAGGGCCCACAGACAGTGGCACAGTATGAGGCCCATTTTGCGATGCTAACCAGATATGCACCACACATGATTGCTAGCGAGGTTGACAAGGTGGCTAAATTTGAAGAAGGCCTTTGCACAGCCATCCGGTCTAGGTTCGTTCCACAGCGCTTGATGACTTATGCTGAGGTTCTGGAGTGTGCCAGACACATAGAGAGAGACATGGACAGAGCTAGAGAAGCTGCGCCGAGAGACCAGCCCAAGTCAGACAAAGGCAGATTCCATCCCTATCAGCAGAGATTGGGCAATGACAGACAACAAATGCACGACAACCGGCGAGGGAGGACTCCTCCTAGAGACACTGCAGCTCCTGCCGCACCAGCATGAGATGCACCACGACAGCCTCTACCTCCTCAGGATCAGGTGTTCTGTAGGCGTGAGACGAGGACTTGCTACAACTGTGGCAAGGAAGGACATATCCAGCTGCATTGTAGAGCACCACGGAGAGACGGCCAGCCTGCACCGCCTAGACCTGCACCTCAAGGCAAGGTCCATGCCTTGACTGACACTGCTGTTCCTTGCGACGAACTTGCTACAAACGCTGTGGTGGAAAGTACTATCAATCTATTTCACACTCTAGTTCGTGTACTGTTTGATACTGGTGCATCTCATTCCTTCATTTCTAGTAGTTGCATGGCCTTTTTGGGTTTACATCCTAGTGTGTTGGATCATTCGTTGAGCATTGCCAACCTAGTTGAGGGAATCGCGATTCTTCACCGAGTTTGTAGAGCTTGTGTGGTGAGGGTAGGCGACCTTAACCTGGAGGCAGATCTTGTTGTGTTAGATATGCCTGAGTTTGAGGTGATACTCGGTATGGACTGGCTTTCATCCTATCACGTTAGATTTAACTATTTTGAGAAGTCAGTTTTGTTTCATCTTCCTGGGGGATGATGTCTGACTTTCCGTGGATCAGAGAAGGATCGCTATCAGCCCAATTTCCTGTTTGCTGCGGAAGAACTTCAGAAGCTATCCTTGGAAGATGTTCAGATTTTGAACGACTTCGGACAAGTTTTTCAGGAGATTCTGGGTTTACCGCCTAAAAGGGAGGTAGAATTTTGCATCGAGCTCATCCCTGGTACTGCACCTATTTACTTGTGACTTATCGGATGACTCCAACCGAGTTGCAAGAGTTAAAAGTACAGTTAGATGAGTTTAGTGCTCTTGGGTTTATCAGGCCGAGTTTAACACCATGGGGCGCTCTAGTGTTATTTGTGAAGAAGAAGGATGGTTCTCTATGACTCTGCATCGACTACAGGCAGCTGAACCGGGTCATTATGAAAAGTAAGTATCTGTTGCCGAGGATTGATGATTTATTCGACTAGGTGAGAGGAGCGCAGTACTTCTCGAAGATTGATTTGAGATCGGGGTATCATTAGTTGAGGATTCGAGATGAAGATATATAGAAGACGGTCTTTCGTACTCGATATGGACATTATGAGTTCGTTGTTATGCCGTTCCGGTTGACGAATGCACCAGCATTATTTATGGACCTAATGCACCGAGTGTTTAGGTCTTTCCTTCATCGGTTTGTTGTCATCTTCGTGGATGACATACTGGTTTATTCGAGATATGTAGAGGAGCATGAGGAGCATCTGTAGATTGGTCTACAGACGTTGCTTGATCACCAGTTGTATACCAAGCTGGAGAAGTGTGATTTCTGGAAGGATGAGGTCAAGTTTCTTGGGCATGTAGTATCCAAGAGTAGCATCACTGTGGATCCGGCCAAAGTTGAGGCAGTTCTTGGGTGGGAGCGACCAAACAACGCGTCTGAGATTAGGAGTTTCCTAGGTCTTGCTGGGTACTATAGGAGGTTCATCAAAGGATTTTCCTCTATAACTGAACCATTGACTCCCTTGACTTGGAAGGAAGTGAAGTTCATCTCGAATGAGAGGTGTGAGTCTTCTTTTGAAGAGTTGAAGAAGAGACTAACTTCGTCACCTGTTCTTGTGGTACCTGTTGCATGTCAGAAGATGGACGTCTACACTGATGCGTCACTGCAGGGTTTGAGTGCTGTACTTATGCAGGACGGTTATGTCGTAGCATATGCATCACGACAACTTAAAGTTCATAAGTGCAACTATCCCACTCATGACTTAGAGTTGGCCGCTGTAGTTTTCGCTTTGAAGCTGTGGATGCACTATCTTTATGGGGAGGAGTTCGAGCTATTTTCAGACCATAAAAGTCTGAAATATATTTTCACGCAGAGGAATCTTAACATGCGCCAGAGGAGGTGGTTGGAGCTTGTGAATGATTATATCTCTATGCTCAACTACCATCCTGGGAAGGCTAATGTGGTAGCAGATGCTTTGAGCCGCAAACTATTCTTGCACAGTTAATGAAGCAGGAGTGGATATTACATGAGGTTATCTCAGACTTGGGAGTTTAGCCCGTGGACCAGCAGCGTGGTGGTTATTTGTTCAATCTTGTTGCCAAACCATCACTAGAGCAACGAATTACAGAGAGTCAGAAAGATGATCTAGATTTGCAGTCACTTGCAACGGAAGATTGCAAGCCTGAGTGGGCAGTACACCCTGATGGTTTGATCAGATTTCGAGGTCGACTTTGCGTTCCAGATGACCAGAGCATCAAGAAGATCTTGGAAGAGTCACACAAGTCTCGCTACTCCATTCATCCGGGGAGTACAAAGATGTATCGAGATCTACGTCAGAATTTTTGGTGGCCAAGAATGAAGAGAGATATCGCACAGTATGTGGCACAGTGTCTCACTTGTTAACAGGTGAAAGCCGAACACTTGAGATCAGCAGGACTTTTACGGCCGCGACCAATTTCTAAATGGAAGTGGGAGCATATCACTATGGATTTCATGGTTGGACTACTGAAGACTCGAGGCAGCCTAGATTCGATTTGGGTGATCGTAGACCGATTGACCAAGTCTACTCATTTTCTACCAGTACGGACTGCAGCCATAACTGATGAGATTGCGAGACTGTACATACGTGAGATCGTGCGACTACATGGAGTTCCAGTTAGCATTGTCTCAGATCACGGATCTTTGTTCACATCCAGATTTTGGGAGGCCCTACAGAAGGCTATGGGGAAGAGGTTGGATTTCAGCACAGCTTATCACCCACAGACGGATGGTCAGACCAAGAGAGTCAACCAAGTTCTGGAGGATATGTTGTGAGCGTGCTTGATGGATTTCAGTGGTAGTTGGGGAGAGCATTTACCATTGGTAGAGTTTTCTTACAAAAACAACTTCCATACGAGGATGGACATGGCCCCTTTTGAAGCTTTGTATGGCCAACCGTGTCGTTCACCGGTGTGTTGGGCTGAAGTGGGCGAAGATAGCATTTTGGGACCCGAGCTTGTGTAGCAGACTACAGGGAAAGTGAAGCTCATATGGGAAAGACTGAAGACGGCACAGAGCAGGCAATAGAGCTATGCAGACAAGAGAAGGCGAGACTTAGAGTTTTTTGTTGGGGATCACGTGTTTCTTGAAGTCTCACCATTGAAAGGTGTGATGCGATTTGTCAAGAAAGGGAAGCTAGCTCCACGTTTTGTCGAACCTTTTGAAGTGCTTGAGTGGATCGGATGAGTTGCATACCGGGTAGCCTTACTGCCTCAGTTGTCAGCCATTCACGATGTATTTCACATGTCTCTTTTACGGAAGTATGAGTTGGATCCTTCTCATGTGCTGGATTGGATGCAATTGCAGCTTCGTGAAGATGTGACCTGTGTAGAGAAGTCGATGCAGATCCTAGAACGAAAAGAGCAAGTGTGGCAGACCAAGACTATACCATTAGTGGGGATCCAGTGGGGACATCATGATGAGACTGAAGCATCTTGGGAGCTAGAGTTGGAGATTCGAAAGCACTATCCACCTCTATTCGCGGATCGAGGTACGCAATTTCGGGGACCAAATTCTTTTAAGGGAGGTAGGAAGGACCTAAATCCATTAAAGGAATGCCCATATTTAATCATTTAATTTTATATAATTTAATGGTAATTTTCTAAATTTAATTAGCATGTATTATGTACTTAATTAATATTAGGAGTACTATGTAATATAGGTATGCTATTTGGGGGTTGTATTGATAACATAAGGATTTGGGGGCTGATTGAATTAATTATATTCAATCAATCGTGTTGGCGCACGACCAGCGTGCATGTTGATCGTGGAGGCTACGAGTATGGTAAGGAGGCTTAGGGTTAGAGGATTTCCATTCTCATCCTAATTCCTTTTGAATCTACATCTGAGATTGAGAGAGAGAGAGAGAGAGAGAGAGAGAGAGAGAGAGAGAGAGAAGAGAAACTTTGCTGTGTTTTGGAATGAGAGCTCAGTTGGTTCCCTTGTTGATGCATTAGACGAATAGGAAGGAAGAAGAACTCCAGGACATGATCACCAACCGACAGAATGATCAGGTGTAATGACCTAAACTCGTTATTAGGATTTTTCCCTTTTATTTATTAATTTTATGTATTTATTAGTATTTAAATTCATGTGTTTCATTGATTTATTAGTCTTAGGAGTTATTTATTACCTTTTTTTTATTTTGGGGGTTATGTTGTTATTATTAATAGTTGGGGGTTAATAGGTGGGAATTCAAAAAGTTTGAATTTGAATTCAACGCATGGATTGCGTTGAACGAGTCGTGAGAGAAGAGTGGGGAGTGTGGGCTACGTGGTGTGCAGGTGGCAGAACCGTGACAGTAATGGGAGAGATTAGGTGGGGGGGAGAGGTTATCCATCTCCTTGTGTTTGGTTCGTTCTAGTAAGAAGAAGAGAGAAGTTGAAGGAAGAGTTTC
>JAUPMG010189942.1:0-10213 GCA_031762675.1 Pachysandra terminalis
GTAATAGGGTTTTATTCAATGTAATTTCAGTACTTTATTAGATAGGTTAGTTAATAGGGATTTGATTTAAAGCATGAAACTAGTTTATTTTACTTTCCGCTATTTTCCTTTTTTGAAGGATGTTATATGATGGGTACTATTTTATTAATATTACTTTTCTATGCTTAATTTTATATAATATCCTTCTTATTTAAATGGTATTTGCTACATATTTATCCACTCCCATCTGGGTATGGGGTGAGAGTTGTAAACTAGATTTGGGGATTCCAATGAAATCTCTAAGTTTGATTTGTGACAATAGGCCATCTGCTCGTTTGACGTGCCTGTCTGGAGAAGAGATCCCTTTCGTTTTCAGCACTTGATTTTCATGATGGTGCACTCATGGTTTTCAAATACATTGGTTTGACCCTGTATGGGTAGTAAACATGTCATAAAAATTACTTAGTTTAGTTTACTTTGATTGTGGGTTATTAGCTCAACATATTTTTAGTTAGGCTATGCTATGGTTTTAATTTTGATAGACTTCTGCTGTAAATCTTATTGGTATGACTCTGATTCAACCTGGATTTGGTTGATATTGTGGCTGTTTATCCGTATCCAAGTGGTCGGTCCAAATGTCAGTTCCTTGGAATCCTCTAGATCCCATATTTGGGATTTGGGGCGCGACAGAGGTGGTATTAGAGCTCTGGATTTAAGTGGTTTAGGCTTTGTGAAGTCTTAAGGTACGTTGAAAACCTAGGATGAAAACCTAAAAACATGTGAACGTAGGAGCCACTTTTGTGAACCATATGAAATATACCTTGATATAGTATGTGAATATGAAGTAGTATGTGTACGTGCTTATATACTAAAGTATTTGGAATGTCTTATGTAGATTGTTTGATCTAGGTAATCCTTGTGAATTGTTTGATTTGTCTAAAATTGCATTAATGTGATCATTGAGTATAAATTCTACTATGATTGTATTGATTTTGCATCTGAGTGATATTAACATGAGAACATAGAGACTTATAAGTTAGGACTTACATCTAGCAATTACATAGAAATTAAAATTAAGCATATGGTTAGGCATGACATATTCTTATGATTAGGATTAAACACTAACATGAATAACGGTAGGATCAGCATTTAACCCCATTGACTACGTGTTGAACTAGAAGGATTGTAGGAAGGGATAGTGCGTGAACTTAGACATGAAATAAACTAGGTGACAACTGGGTAGGACTATGATGAAGAGGTGGTTGAGAATTTCTAGAGAATACCAAACGTTAGTGCGTAGTGAAGTTAAGGCTATGAACTCTTCGAATAAAGCACTGGTTCAATGAACCTTAACAAAAATAAAATAAAATAAAAATTTATAAGAATTTTTTTTGAGAAGGTAATTAATTAACACCAATTATTTTATAATGATAAATTACTGAATAAAAAATAATTGAGCTATAAACAAGCAATTAATGAGAAGAAATTAGATGATTTAAGTTTCCAGACCTTGAAACTGACCCGTTAAATTGACCTATTTTTAAATAAAAACGTATATGGTATTATGCAGAAATTTTTATATGAAAATGTCAAGAATAATCCAAGGAAAATTACAAAAAAATTTAATTTGGAAAATAAATTAAATTTGACCTGATATGTGGAAAATCAAACCCTAAGTGGAGAATATAGAGAAAAAACTCCAAATCTCTACCATAGGCCAATCAAATTCAAAAATAAAGCATAATCGAACCTTCCTGGAAGTCTGAACAAGCTCCCTATGAAATTTCAGTTCATTTGGACCTTTCCCAAGCTTCGGCGCATCGAACGGTCCGCCGAATCTGAGAATTTTTTCTGGGCTCATTGGAATGGTCGCTGAGGCCTGTTCGGCAAACCTAAGAGGTCGCCGAGCCCAATTTTCGTAGAAAATCTAAGTTGACTTTTAGTTTATCGAGACTCATTTGGACTAAACCCCAAGGTGCCACGTCAATTGGCACACTTTAGCACTTCTCGGCGCGCTGAAGGGTCGCCGAGGACCCTGTCGAACTGATCCCTTTGTCTGATGTTGGTGATTTAAGTGTGAGAATGTGTATAATAACTAACTTCACGTGTTTGACCTATTTTCGGGGTCAAATGACCTACTATGTAAAATATGACCCCTCAAACCGGAAGTTAGCTTCCTAGACTTGACCGAGCAATGAGCAAGACTTGGGAGACCAATTATGTACGGTCCCAAACCACTTCCATTAGCTTGAAACCATCATTATAAATGTGTTTGAATACTACTAGCAGTGGTTGTGGAGTTTTAATTCTTAAATTTTGGGAAATGCATTATCTAAGGTACTCCTTGTGTGAGTTAATTTGTGAATGGTTCGTTAAGGCATCATTATGCCTTAAAGTCATGTTTATGACAAATGGATTATGTCTAAATGTTCTAATGTGATTGATGTGGAGTTTGGAGCCTGTGTTCTCAGCTGGACTTATCTCCTTGCATATGAAAGTATAGCTGCCCTTGTTTCCCTATTGTATAATAAATGTAGACTCATTAGTCGTATGTGCATGTTGAGGTACTTTGTAGAGTAAATAATGGGATTGTGACTGTATGATTGATGATTTGAATATATGTCTATGAAACATTATATGATGCATTAATTAATGGAATTGAATATGGAGATTTGCATATGGACCTTCCGGCTATAACAGCCTAGTCTAATACCCCATATGATACCCTTAAGTTTAGACTAACACATGAGACATTTGACTTGATTGCTATTATTGTCCTGTGAGAGGACCCCTGTTATCATACCCATGCGGAGAGTGAACCCACATAGGGTAGGCCTCTACAATCTTGAGGGATGATGGTTACCCAAGGATCTGCATGTTGGTGTAAGCTTAGGAGACAGCGAGACCATGTTATACTTTTCTGTTGGGTTGTGACTATAAGATTCTCAGAAGGAATAGACACATAGGTATAAGCTTTGGCCGCGGGCCCGTGATAAAAAATAAGTAGGGGGATTGTGCCTCCTAGGTTGAAAGCCCTTAAAACTATGTTGTACACATAGAACAATCCTATCCCTTAGTCCGTTAATTCGGGGGATGATTTCAGGTTGCTAGAACATCCTAGGGCGCATTCCGGTTGTTGGGACACCCCGAATAGAGATTGGAATCTTGTGGGAAGTTAGGATATTTCGTCTTCAATATCGCATTTGTATTTCACTTGCATTTACATATCTTTGTTGATATTAGTGTGAGAGCCTTGTGTATGAAACACCTGGCCTAATTTTCATATAGATCTAGGCATATAGTTGTAGAGATATTAACTATTGAGTTATACTCAGTAAGGATGGGAGAGAACAATGGATTGTGTAAAGTTATAGTTAAACTACCACATTGTTTACCACTGGCATATATACTGCTTATATACACATATCGTACACTTGTACTTTTCTCATAATGTTGGAGTATGAGCAAATACACTTCATCAAAGGTTTACTCATTCTAGCTTCCAGCTTATTTATGTTGTTTATATTTTAGATCAGGAGCTTAGATACGAAGAGAGGGACTAGATTGGGTAGCGCACTCTAGTAGAATAATTGTAATAGTCTAAAAGTAGACTTTTATTTATTTAGACTTCATTTATTTCAGCTTTGGTAGTATTAGCTATTTATATCTTACTAGAAATGCTTTAAATCTTTCGCTTATGTTTTGACCGTTGTGATCCACTCCCATAGAGATATGGGGTGAGAGTTACGAATAAATGAGAGATCTCAGAAATTGAGAATTTCTGGTTTGGTTCATGAAAAAAATGGTATTAGAGCTTAAGTAACTCGCTTAGGATTTGTATAGGATTTCAGGTTAGAACCTTATAGGTTAACCTTCAGTTAGGATGTATAAGGGATAAGGGGATTTAAGTATGAGTAGGATGTGAGTTCGTGAGGTACGTATGATTGTTGGTTGAGCACCCTAGCCAATACTCCGGATGGACAATCACGAATAACTAGCCGACTATTCCTAGGAGTTCTGAAATAGCAGCTACTAGCGTGAAGTCTTTGCTAAGTATTGGATTATCATGTTATCTTGGATGTGATGATCTAAGACTTATGATTTCTGATTGAATTAATTTAAAACTACCTAGAACACCAATGTTGGGAAATTTTCAAATTTTAAAGCCAATGTAGTTGCAAATGCATTAGGCTGAGGAGTTTGATAAATTTACAGAAATTGGACTTTTATATTTAAATAAGTCGACTAATAAATTATAATTAATTTATATCTCACGAATTAATATTGTATTAATATTTTTATGTATTTGTTTTGGTTGTTTTGGATCTGAGTCTGGTCAGGTACTATTCATGCCAAACTCGAGCCAAGACCCTCATCCGATTTAACTTCTTTAAAATTTCATGTTTGGAGTGATGTAATATGATGAATTAACTTCTAAAATTATGAGAAAAATGTGTATTTTAAAATTTTTGAGTTTTGGCCTTTCGTTGGCTTCGGCGACCTTTTCGGCGACTCGTTAGGCCCGCCGAACGTCGGGCCGAAGCTCTAGCCGAGCCTTATTTAAGTTAGTTTTGATGTTTTTCTTTCCTTTCTTCTTCTCATTGTTCCTTGGCTGCTTCCTTCAACTTCTTCCAACCCTCTTCATTGACAAATCAAGCCCTCCAAGCTCATTCCAAGCAAGGAAAATTTCTTTCCTTTCCATTTCTTTGTTTTTGTTGAACCTAGAGTATTCTCCAACCCTAGGTTTTCTTTTCCTTCAAACCCTAAATCAACCATGCCTAGAATCAAGAGACCCTCCAAACATACCAAATCCTATAGGGGACCCATATGAGGAGGAAGACATTGAGTCTCCCTCTGACCCGGAACCTGAACCCCAGGTTGCTCTCCTAGAGTTTTCAAGGATGAAAATCTTGATAGAGAGACCCACCTTGAACGCTCATGTCGATTCCTATGGTATTCCGGCCCTCCTTAGAGCCATAGGTTGGGAATCCATCTTGGATTGGGGCGGTCAGGCCTCTGAGACCCTTACTCAGGCCATGTACGGGTACATCACCGTGACTGACCTCATGAATTTCTCCCTCATCCTTAACCTCTAGCTTGTCTCTTCGCTCATGCATGTTCCTATGAACAACGTTCTTAGTACCATCCCTAAGCATCCTTTCTCTGAGCTCCCTGAGGTGACCCAGGTTCTTTGTGGCTTCAATGCCGAGTGGAAAAATAGCAATCCCCTCGCTACTACCAAGCTTCATCCCACCCATCGGATTCTTCATGCTATCTTGCTTTGTTGTGTTTACCCCCACACCAGCAATACCAGCGAGCTCACACCTTTTATGACCCGAGTACTTTTCATGGTGGTGACTGGATAGCGCCTCTGCCTTCCTTCTCTGGAGATTGGCCACATCATCAGATTTTTTAGGTACACTCAAAAGGGTTCCTTACCCCTCCCTTGTTTGATGTGTGCTGTGGCCCGGCACTGGGGGAATTGTCTTGGGCTGTCCCGAGAAGATTTTGATGGAAAGGCCCTTCACCTTCACGAACCTCTTCTTGATGGGACTTCCTCGCTACGCGGACCAGCTTCCTCAGTAGCAGGAGAAAGGTTATGAGCCTCCTCAGGAGCAGGCAGACCAACCGCATCAAGCTTACACTCTAGCCACACCTGGACCGGACTTCTTCCCCAAACGCGGACCATGTATTGAGGTGAAACTAGTTGCCCTGGAGAGGGCTAAGTCAAGAGCACACCTGAAGACGAGGACAGAGGAAGCCGTGGAGCTTCGACGGACTAGGATACAGATGTCCCGATTGCAAAGGAGTGTGAACGCTACTCTCCGTTTCTTCCAGGAGACATTCCGCTGCTGACGAGTGACGGATGATGTGCCCCTCTCCAGCATGCCACCACCACCACCTCCAGAGGATCGACCCTAGTCATGTTTTTATTATTTTTCCGTAGCGGTGTAGAAGTCTTGTTTCTGTCGGCTGGTTTTCTTCTCGCAGTGTATTTGACCTCGTTTTTGCTTTATCTTGTATGTTTTTGGGTAGCCGTATCGGTCCCTCCCTTTTCAATATAAGAACTAGTATATATTCTTTGTGTAATTGTAACAATGTTATGATATTATGCTTATGTTGTGTCCTATTACCTTTTGCGCATTCATTTAGCTCCTTACCTTCGTCTATAGGACTCCCTAGAGAATTTCAGGGTCGAAATTCTTTTAAGGGGGTTAGATTGTAAGGACCTGAATAATCACCCTAATTAATTAAGATTAGAACTCAGGTTTAATTTAAATTTAGTAAAATAAACTCACTAATAGGCTAGATTAGTGCTCATCTAGTCCTTAACCACATTAAGTTAAAACACGTTAGGATCAACCTTAAACTTTAAGACTACTTAGGAAAATTAGTCTATTTTAGGGAGCCAACCTGATTAGTCAGCAAAGACCTCAGAAATTAATTTAAAATGAAACAATTGGTCAAGATAATAAATCATATCCAATAGCTCTAGAGATCCACCTCACACCAACCAGTAAAAGCCCTCTAGTAGAAGTTGCTTAGGTGGCCAGTTGAAAAATATTTAATCAGAAACCCCGTTTTACCCCTACTGCTAAACCTATTCCCAACTTAACCAGTAAAACCTATAAATAGGAGCCTTAGGTCATCTTCATTCATTTTCTTCTTCTTCCTCCTCTTTTCTCTTCTCTTGGAGCATTGGAGCACATGAGAGAATATCGGAGATCGCGCAGACATGACGGATCAACTCTGAGGCAATTCCGGCAATGCCCCAAGTTGAGTATTTCTCTCTTTGAAGTTGTGATTTGGGTGTTTTAACATTATGACCTTGGAGAAGGTTTATTTGTTGAGTGCCCACCTTCTCGTTGGGATTTTTGCTTAGATTGCATATTTTAGATGGTAACTTAAACCCTGACCTCTATATTTGACCTGATATGTGGAGAGCCAAACCCTAAGTGGAGAATATATATAGAGAAAACCCCAAATCTCCACCATAGACCAATCAAATTCAAAAATAAAGCATAATCGAACCTTCCTGGGAGTCTGAATAACCTCCCTGTGAAATTTTAGTTCATTTGGACTTTTCCTGAGCTTCAGTGCGCCGAACAGTCTGCCGAATCTCAGAGCTCTTTCTGGGATCACTGGAATGGTCTAGGATCACTGGAATGGTCGCCAAGACCTGCTCGGCGAGCCTAAGAGGTTGCCAAACCCACTTTTGGTAGAAAATCTAAGTTGACTTCTAATTTATCTAGACTCATTCGGACCAAACCCCAAGGTGCCAAGTCAATTGGCACACTTTTGCACTTCTCGGCGTGCCGATGACCTCGCCGAATTAATCCCTTGGTCCGATGTTGGTGATTCAAGCGTGAGCACATGTATAATAACTAATGTCATGTGTTTGACCTATTACTGGGGTCAAATGATCTACCATGTAAAATATGACCCCTCAACCCGAAAGTTAGGTTCCTAGACTTGATCGAGCAATGAGGAGGATTTGGGAGACCAATTATGTACGGTCCCAAACCACTTCCATTAGCTCTAGACAATCATTATACATGTGTTTGAGTATTAATAGTAGTGCTTGTTGAGTTTTAATTCTTAAATTGTGGGAAATGCATTATCTAAGGTACTCCTTGTGTGAGTTAATTTGTGAATGGTTTGTTAAGGCATCATTATGCCTTAAAGTCATGTTTATGACAAATGGATTATGTCTAAATGTTCCAATGTGATTGATGTGGAGTTTGGAGGGTCTGTGCTCTACTGGACTTATCTCATTGCATATGAAAGTATAGCTGCCCTGTTTTCCCTGTTGTATAATAAATGTAGACTTATTAGTTGTATGTGCATATTGAGGTACTTTGTAAAGTAAATTATTGGACTGTGCCCGTATGATTGATGATTTGAATACATTTCTATGAAACATTGTATGATAAATTAATAAATAAAATTGAATATTGAGATTTTCATATGGACCTTCCGGCTGTGACGGCTTAGTCTAATACCCCATATGATACCCTTAGGTTTAGACTAACACATGAGACATTTGACTTGATAGCTATTATTGTCCTATGAGAGGGCCCCTGTTATCGTACTCAAGCTGAGAGTGAACCCACATAGGGTAGGCCTCTACAATCTTGAGGGATGATGGTTATCCAAGGATCCGCACGTTGGTGTAAGCTTGGAAGATAGTGAACTATCCCAAGGATCTGCACGTTGGTGTAAGCTTGGAAGATAGTGAACTATCCCAAGGATCCGCACGTTGGTGTATGCTTGGGAGATAGTGAGACCATGTAATACTTTTCTGTTGGGTTGTGAATATGTAAGATTCCCTGAAGCAATAGACACGTGGGGTGAAAGCTTTGGCCGCGGACCCGCGATAAAAAATAAGTGGGGGGATTGTGTTTCCTAGGTCGAAAGCCCTTAAAACTATGATGTACAAATAGAATAATGCTATCACTTAGTCCGTTCATACAGGGGATGATTTTAGGTTGCTGGAGCATTATAGGGCGCATTCAAGTTTGTAGGACACCTCGGATACAGATTGGGACCTCGTGGGAACTTACGATATTTCACCTTCCAAACAGCGTTTGCATTTCACTTGCATTTACATATCTTTGTTGATATTAGTGTGAGAGACTTGTGTATGAAACACCTGGACTAATTTTCATATAGATCTAGGCATATAGTTGTAGAGATATTGATTGTTGAGTTATACTCAGTAAGGATGGGAGAACAATGGATTATGTAAATTTATAGTTAAAGTACCACATTGTTCACCACTGGCACATATACTGCTTATATACACACATCATACACTTGTCGCACTTTTCTCATAATGTTGGAGCATAAACAAATACACTTCATTGAAGGTTTAATCATTCTGGCTTCCAGCCTATGTGTGTTATTTATATTTTAGGTCAGGAGCCTCGATACGAAGAGAGAGACTAGATTGGGGAGCGCACTCTGGTTGAATAATTGTAATAGTCTAGAACTAGACTTTTATTTATTTAGACTTCATTTATTTCAGATTGGGTAGCATTAGTTACGTTTATCTTACTAGAACTGCTTTAAATCTTCTGCTTATGTTTTGATCATTATGATCCACTCCCAAAGAGATATGGGGTGAGAGTTACGAATAAATTAGAGATCTCAGAAATTGAGAATTATATTTCTGGTTTGGTTCGTGACAAAATCCTAATTGAAAAATTATCACCATCTTGGAAAGTGCATAAGAGTTCTCTTAAGCACAAAAGAAAGAGTTGATTTTAGAGGATGTAATAGTACACATTCGTATAGAAGTGAACTCTAAAATCCGTGAAAAAGATGAAAAGATAGCCAACCATACTGGGTTAAAAGCCAATTTGATTGAAGAAGAGACTGAAAATTCCTCCAAAAGAAAAAGATTTCAAAATAGAAAGGATGACAAAAAGAATGATTTCAAAAAGCCAAAAGGGAACTGTTTTGTCTGTGGAAAACCAAGGCGTCATGCTGCTTTATGCAAATATAGAAACAATAAGACTTTTGGAAAACCCCATCAAGCCAATCTGACTTAAACTGAAATTATAGTTGCTGTTGTCACTAAGGTGAACTTTGTCTCAAACTCAAATTTCTGGGTTGTAGACACAGAAGCTACTAAACACATTTGCGGCAATCAGAGAATGTTTACCTCCTACAAATCTGTGGGGGATGGAGAGCAAGTTTATATTGTAGACTTGAGTACTTCTTCTATCACTAGCAAAGGGAAGGTTCAGATTCTGCTAACTTCGGGGAAGATCCTGGAATTTAATGATGTTCTGTATGTTCTTGGAATTAGAAGGAATCTAGTCTCTGCTTTAATGCTCAATAAGGCTGGAATAAAACTGGTATTTGGGTCAGATAAGGTCATCATGATGAAGAATGGAGTTTTTCTTGGGAAGGGATATTGTAATGATGATCTGTTTGTATTGAATGTCTTTTCTGAAATTAATGAAGTTTCTTCTTCTACTTATATGAATGACTCATTGAAATTGGGGCATGCTAGATTAGGACATACAAACATAGGATACATTAAGAGAATGAAACACTTAGGATTAATAGAAAAACTAAGTGATATGAACATTGAAAAATGTGAATCTTTTGCAGAAGCTAAATTTGCACATAAGTCACATCAATCTAGAAAAAACTGAACTACTAGAATTAATACATAGTGATCTAGCAGACTTAAAAGACACTATGACTAGAGGAGGTAAGAAAT
>JAUPMG010189963.1:0-10213 GCA_031762675.1 Pachysandra terminalis
GTTTCCATCTCTCTCTCTCTCTCTCTCTCTCTCTCTCTCTCTCTCATCTCGATTGCAAGCACCGTAAGAACACAATCTCCCTCTCGAGTATCGATCGCAAGTAGGAGGTCTCTCTCTCTCTCTCTCTCTAAGCAGCAACAAGACGATCTGTGTGGATACGGAGGTGATTGGTTCAGGAAGGAGAGAGCGCAGGCTAGGGTTCTGAGAATCCACATCCGACTGTTCGAACGAGGAGGGTGGGGTCGTCGGTGATCGGTAGTTCGGTACCGTCTGTGCTACTTGCTCGATCGGAGAGTTGTCAGATATCGAAGAGGAGGCGGAGACATCTCCTTCGGTCTCGTCCTTCTTCCGAAGTGCACATCTGAGAAATCAAAAAAAAAAAAAAAGTCGGTTTCATTTACTGTTAGAGTTCAAGGAAGAAGATAAAGAAAGAAGCAAGAACAAGTCTGGACAAGCCATATTGTATCAGATGATCTAAATCGCCGAGTCTGAGACAAATCGTCCGGATCGCCCGATCCAACTCGGAATCGGACCGAGTCGGAGTGTTTTTGGGTTTTTTGAGATCGGTTTCGACTCAGGGATCGTCCCGGTCTGATCCCGAGTTGGATCGTGTGATCCAGACCGGGATCAGACGATCCTTTACACTGTGATAACACCTATAGCCCTTTTGGGTACTAGAATAACCAAGGAAAATACATTTTAATGATTTAGGGTCCAGTTTGGTTACTTGGGGTCTAATATCCCAACAATAACACGTACATCCAAACACCTTAACAGGAAGAGAATGTAAGGGCTGACTTGGGTGCAGAACACGGTGAGGAATCTCTCCCCGAAGAGCAGATGAAGGCATCCGATTGATAAAGTATGTGGCTATAAGAACTGCATTACTCCAGAACACTTTGGGCATATGCATATGGAACATAAGGGCTCGTGCTACTTCCATAAGGTGGCGATTCTTACGTTCAGCCATAGTTGCAGACTTGGAAGATTGATTGACCAGTAACCGAGACATTGGGAGGCGGCGACACCCCCTGCAGAGGTCCCCTGGACAGATCCGGAAACGATATGAGCAGACCGAGAAGTAGGAGGCTTGCCATGTAATTTCCATCATTTGTCACGCGTGTGACCAACTCCACCACAGTGAAAGCATATAATCCTCCCATCGGGTCCACGACCCCCATGCCCTTCGCATCGTCCCCCTTTACCACACGTCCTCCTGACGGGACTTGACCGGCCAAGGCGGTGCGATCACTTGTCTCTATAGTAAAAGGGGCAGAACGGACGGATCGAAGCACCCGAGAATAAACCTCAGTCAGTGAAGACTCACGACTGGCAAGAATCTGGGATCTAACGGGGTCAAACTCTGATCTCAACCCACTCAGAAAAGCCATGAACGCTAGCTGTTCTCGCTGTTGTCTCATAAGGTTCACATCCGAAGTCAATAGCATCAACACATTGAGCTCTTCATATTCCTTCTTAAAGGCAGCAAAATACTCACTAACCAAGATATCACCCTTCTCTAATCGAAAGAAAGAAAGAAATACATCATAAAGATGATTCAGATCGTCTTTGCCCGAATACAGTACCATAAGGTATTTCCACAGTTCCTTAGCTGTATCGCAATGGGTCACCAAGACAGACAGTTTGGGATCCATAGAATTGATCAACTGATTATACAATCTAGCATCATCCCGTAACCAGATTTTAGCCCCGCCGGATCGGTTTTTTGATTCAGAGAGCTCCCCGTAAGATGCTTCTCTCTATCGATGCCATGAATTGCAAACAAAATAATCTTGCGCCAATGCTGAAAATTGTGCCCATCTAAGCGTTGATCGTGAGACACATAGATGACGACACAATTTCAGAAATAACCGGTTTTGGTTCAGCCGGATTTTGTTCGGAAGTACTCATGATGATATCACAACTCAAAAAAAAAAAAAACAGCAACAGAAAAGCTCACCAAAAAGGAGAAAATAGGGGGAGTTTACACCCCTCCACGGGCCAATCGCGATCAACAACCACCTTTCCGGTAGGCGAAGAAATCTTCTTCAATAAGAAACCTCATCATACCTTCAAAATCAGGCTTTCATGGGGAAAATCAATCAAACTCAACAAACCAAACTCAGATCAGACCATGTAAAGCCCTAAAATAGTCGATCCATCAAAGAGAAAAACCCCAAAACTGCTAGAAAGAGGTAGCGCAATCGCTACCTCACTTCTATGGGGAACCTGAGAGGTAGCGTGAGATCGCTACCTCTCAGCTGGAGCAGGCGAGATCAGCAGAAAAATAAAAACGAGAAAAAGAAGAAGAAAGGAAGAAGAGTTGCCGTGAACAGTACCTGTGAACAGTACTCGTGATCAGTACCCGTGAACAGTATCAAGTCCTATGCTCTGATACCATGTTGATTAAGCACTCAATCGTACTCATCTCAATTAGAGAGAGCACATATGTGTGTGTGTGTGTATATATATATATATATATATATATATATATATATATTCTAGAATTAGGGTTAATAGTATAATAAGTAGGAAAGATAAAAGAGATGGGTTTATGGGCCTTTTGGCCCATTAGCTATTCTAACAATCATCATCATACGCCTTATTCCAGCTAGTTGGGGTTGGTAACAAGAATCCCGTTCCTTCATCCCAATCTGTTAAAAATCATATTTTCAGTCAAATTCATCATCATTATATACCTATCTCAACTAGTTGGGGTCGGCAACAAGAATCCTATTTCTCCATCCTGTTCTGTCAAAAACTATATCTTTAGTCAAATTACGAGTATGCAAATCCTTTTTGATTGACTTCATCAAGGTTCTTTTGGGTATTCCTCTTCCTCTCTTAGGACCTTCAATGATTTCTCTCTCACAACGGCTTCCCTAGGTCTTTGCTTTATATGCCCAAACCATCTTAACCTACTTTCCTTTATTTTATCTCCTAATTGAGCCACACGCAAACAACCTCGAATATGTTCGTTCCTCACCTTATCTTTCCTATTCCCACACATTTATTGTGAACTTATTTTATTTTACTTTGGATACAGTTGTTTCAATTTTCACCAATTAATAGATATTTCTATGCATTTGCATGCATGTGCTCTTTTGTCAGTTTTGAAATAAAAATAATTGCTATGCAGTGAAAACATTACTTGCAAATGCAAGCCAAAGACTGTATTGCTTGGTAACTTGGCCTCCTCATACATAAAAACAAATGAGTTTCAGGTTTTGAATCCTCATTATGAGTGGTGCATTGGTGGTTGTTGGAAATCAGGTGCACAGAATAGTATCTTCAAGCTAGAGGCACTCTGCTCTGCTGCTTCTTTAAAATGGTTGACGCCATTCAATGTGCAAGAGTCTCTTGTTACAATAATGTTGGGATTCAACCAAGCTTGGTATATTGTTTTCTACTATCACTGGTTTTCACTGCTCGTTTCAGATTTCGAATCAAAACTTCAGTGTTCTGAATGCTTGAGAATTAAAGTGGATATAGAAGGAAGAAGATAGAGGACACTTGTAATTTGAGGGAGAAAGGGTATCTACAAGTTCTTGGTGGATGGAAGAGGCCCAAAGTGGTTTTATATAGATTATTTTTGAGACTTCTCAAAAGAGTATTTGCCTTTTCATGAATAGGGCATTTTTCTTCATGAAAAGACGCATTGGTGACTACTCAAGTGGTCACCTAATACACTCTGTGAATAATATAAAATTTGAAAAAAAAAAAAAAGCAACTTCAACAGCAGTTAGCATTGATTACTGGAATATTGGTTCTCATACAGTAAAAGCTTGGTAGCCACAGCCATTTCTGATAACATTACTGACCTTGTGTTTTAGGATGCATTGACAAGCTTAGCGTTTAAATTCATGGGAATTCGCCACATGCAATTGAAGTGTTGACGTTACCATGTTAGTGCAGTAAAAATAATAGTTGCAGGTTCTTTTCTTTTCTTTTTATTTTTTTTTTTTCCTGCTATGGCTTGGTTATCTTGTCTGAGTTTAATAGAACATATGCTTCTTATGCTGCAAGGATGTCCTTAATTTCTTGTGTGTGTTTCATATTGTTGATTTAATTATTTATTCTTATTCAGGGAAAAGGTGTTGAAGAGGACATAATGGACATGATTGATAGAGAAGCAGATGGAAGCGATAGTCTTGAGGGTTTTGTTCTATGCCATTCAATCGCCGGTGGTACCGGATCAGGTTATTCCTTTTCAGTTACTAATGTTCTATTCCTTGTTTCTTTCACTTTATAGATTGACCACAGACCCGGTCCGGCAATTAGTCCACAGGAACGAACTATACATCACGAGTTTTTACCTGCTATGATACTAAATGATAATGCAAGAGATTGTTAGGGAAATTAAGGGCTAAATAAAAGCACATCTCTTGATACAATACTTGAGAATCAATACTGCTGAAGCAGGCTTTAGTTATCCTAGGCCAATCAATTTTCTAATCTTTCATCTTCTGTTACTGTCTTTTATCTTCCATATTCATGCTTTCTAATTCTCTCTGCATTGTTGATCTGAAACCTTTTCTGTGTACTAAAACTCTCTATGCTGTTGTTTGGAAACTTCCCTCAGTACAGAGATTTTAATGTATCTATCTGGAGCTGCATCATTTTCATTTTGTGTTTTATCGCACTTTTTTTATTCCCAAGGATGTTTATGGTATATCTTAAAGCTTCCCGTAGATCTTTTGCCAGTCAATTCATAATTTCTGTGAGGAAAATCTGGTGGCGTGGAAGATTAATTGGATTTGATGGGCATTCATTGAGACTTTACGCCAGACACAAACAAATGTATTTCTAGAAATAATATAGATTACCATAATCCCTTATATCTCCATGTTCATTTACATGGATGTTACCTTGCCCCTATCAGGGTACACTTAATGTTTATGGAATATTCCATTGTTGAATGTCCTTTCAATTATTTAGTATAGTAATGAAGGTTAAATGTGAAAAGTGTCAGATATCATATGAATAATGGGTTAAAGCTCAACCTAAATTTCTTAGTGTACAGGTACTCTAGATTTTTCTCCAACTTTTATGTAGTACAAGTTATAACAGCTATGTGCTTCTTATAGATTAGGGCTTGTATTCAGCCTTGTGTTCTTTCAATTGTACTTGTAAAGAATTTTCAACCTTGAATTTCTCTATATATTATTGTCTAATTGATTTAGTGCAGGTATGGGATCATATCTGCTGGAGACCTTGAATGATCGCTACAGCAAAAAACTTGTCCAGACATACAGCGTATTTCCTAACCAGATGGAGACAAGTGATGTGGTGGTCCAGCCATACAACTCACTTTTGACACTCAAGCGGCTGACGCTAAATGCTGATTGTGTTGTTGTTCTTGACAATACTGCACTGAATAGAATTGCTGTGGATCGCCTTCATCTAACAAATCCTACCTTTGCTCAAACAAATTCATTGGTTTCTACCGTA
Source organism: Pachysandra terminalis (assembly GCA_031762675.1). NCBI lineage: Eukaryota > Viridiplantae > Streptophyta > Magnoliopsida > Buxales > Buxaceae > Pachysandra > Pachysandra terminalis. Next base: position 5,452 of record JAUPMG010189963.1, read on the forward strand.
ATGTCTGCAAGCACAACCACACTGCGGTATCCAGGATACATGAACAATGATTTGGTTGGCCTTCTTGCCTCCTTAATCCCAACTCCTAGATGCCATTTTCTAATGACAGGATATACACCACTCACTGTGGAGCGCCAGGTTAGTTTTAATACACATAAGACATAACATCTCATTTGTAATTTCTCTTACCAAAGATATATATTGGAACTATATTATCCTTTGTTATTGATGTATTTGTTTCTTCTCTAGGATTCTCTTCTCTATTGCTGGGATAAGGCATATTCTTTGTTTTTCAGTAGAAACTAAGGGCCTGTCATGAACCCACTGGACTTCAAAGCAGACAGATATATGTGGTCACGTGTCGATATATGTGCTTCTTACGTGTATTATATTGCTCCACCAACTTTAGCAATCAATTGAAAATGAAATATCATTTTTTAAAACCTTTGAGAATCTTAAGGGAGCTTTAATACCCACAATTGTACTCCTATTGAATGATATTAATGGTATAACCTTGATATTTGGTGTTTTTCCTTCCTTTCTTACCAGGAGTTAAAGAGGGAATGTATTTGAACTTCTTCCGTGTGGGATTTTATACTATAATTTTTTGGATTGCAACATCTGTTCATGTTTTATTCAAAAACATTTCACACTTCTCAGCAGAGAAAGAAAGTTGAGAAGCAAAGTATCATATTATGATTGGAAAATTATTTACTTTTTAATGCTCTTTTATTTTTCGTTTTGTTGATACTGGCTATAAACTATATATATTCACAAAAGTGTTAAATAATTAGCTTTTGTTTGTTCATACAAGCAATCCATGTCCTCATTTACACGTAAACTGATGCATTTTTTTAATAATTTTTTACAAAATATGATTACAGATAGAATGTTTATATTGGATTGTATATTCTTGATCAGAAGTTGTAAACCATATGTAAGCAAGATGCATATGGAGCATCAATATTGACACTCCTTTGAAGCATCATATGTTCCCTTTTAAAGGGTCTCATTGTAAGCAAGGAGTATTCTTCTCAATGGAAGGAGGGAGCATCAAAACTTTCAGAATCCTGGCTCTTCCCTCGCGTTCGTAGGCATCTGAGCCTACTCTTTCAAATGAAATAAAACAGTGCTCTGCACTAAATTGCAGACTGAAATATCCTCTTTGGGTTTTTAAGCTTGAAATTCTCTACTTCTTTGTTTTGGTAACTAATGGTGGAAAAAATAGCTTAGTCATACGAAGTTAAGACATCCACGATCTGTTGTCATATTGGTGGATGTATAATCAATTAGATCCAGCTCCTTATTTTTTATTTATTTTTAATTAGTTCTATTTTTTGTCTTTAGATTTCTCTCCCTCCCCCCCTACCCCCTCAACACGCACGAATGCACACGCAGATAGATTATAGGTTCTGTAACCCAGTTTTCCTTCTATTACGAAATTTAAATTAGGCATTTCATGCTTCTAGAATAGAATTCTTGCAGCAGTTTGATGCATATATTTTCCTTCACGGCTGGCTAATGTGATTTGCAAAACTACTGTACTGTTATGATATGTTACTTGGTTTAGAAGGATTCTGAACACATTATGCCAGTTACTGTATTATGACGTTTGAGTTGACACCAATTGCTTGTTTGTTTCTTCTAGCTCACTTGACTAGTAATTTTTGGAACGAGTTCTTATCATAGTTTCTGTGACCAACTTTGGTATTTCCTTCTATTACAGAATTTAAATTAGACATTTCATGCTTCTAGAATGGAATTCTTGCAGCAGTTTGATGCGGATAATTTTTCTTCATTTCAGGCTAATGTGATTCGCAAAACTACTGTACTAGATGTTATGAGAAGACTTCTGCAGGCAAGATGGCCCTTCTTGTTAGATTGCTAAAAGCTCATGGATTGTGTTGATATACATGCTTCTGACTGTGGTGTGTTTCACAGACAAAAAATATCATGGTTTCCTCTTATGCTCGAACTAAAGAAGCTAGTCAAGCAAAATACATATCTATATTAAATATTATTCAAGGAGAGGTAGACCCTACCCAGGTAATATTCTACCCAGTAGTATTACGTGAAGTATGTGACTAGTTTATGTATTGGCCTCAATAGTTTTTTTTTTTTAATTGATGAGTTTTTGGTCTGGTGAAATGTAATAATTGTTCCATTGATGTCAATTTATTATTTGCCGCCACTGTTTGGTTCAGTAGTCTAATTTCACTAGAAGATATTGATTGTTCCACATGCTGATATGTGTTCATATGTCCAGGCCTACTTGGAGACATATGGCCGTCTCCTGTTGTCTTCTCTCTTAAATGTCATGAATGCACATTACAATTCAAATATTTGTGTATAAGATTAATTTTCTCGGGTAAAGATTGTCATGTAAAGTTAAATATTAATAAATTCAGTTGAATAACATTATAAAATGCAATATCAATATGGTATAAAGCAACAATAAAATGCCTTATCCCATCTAAAAGGAGCAAATTTTTTATCACAAGTCATAAGAGATTTAACAAAAGTTTTATGTAGGATGCCAACCTGATACAACCCTCCTCGGATACCGTACTTGGCACCACCAATGCACAAAGGATAAAGCAATATAAAACAACATTGGTGAAGTTAATATTAATAAATAAATATGTAAATATATCAAAGCAGTTTTAGTCATCTGGCCTCCTAGCAGAGGAGTTTCAAATGATTGCATGGAAATATACTAAAATTGATTGGATATTTTAAAATAGGTATGCCATTTGTCTTCTTCTCCTTTAACTGCTACTGCAGTATTCTATTTGTTTCCTTTTATTTATTCTGGTATATAATGGGCTATACAAAAGCAAGCAACTTTACTGCTGCTAGTTTTTGTTTTCATTTTTCTGTTATTTAATAGAATATAGAGTCCTTCATTTCTCTGTGTCTGTGTTTATTGTGGCTGCATCCTTTTGTTTTGATTTTGGTGGTTTCTATGTTGATATTCGATATATTTCTTTTTTGATGAACTACCAGCATTAATTATATCATAGAAAAAAGAGTACAAAAAGAACAGTAAAATGCAAGGACCTCAAGATGAGAACCAAGGCTCAAACAGAAGAAAATAGTACAAAAAAACAAAGAACTAAGACAAAGCTAGAAGGGATCAACATCAGTAGGGAACTCCACACAAACAGATCACGCTCTGCTATCCACCATCACATCAGACGGGAGGCCCATGAGTAAGCCCTCTCTACTAACCCCACTCCTAGCAAGCCGATCAGCCAGGGCGTTCCTACCTCTCGGGATATGAGAAAAAGAAGCATGAACCAAGCTGCCTAAGTACCTGGCATGCCTGACGAGATGGGTGAATCTCCATGGGCAGTTCTCATCACCCGTCATCCAAGATATCACAAAGGCAGAGTTGCCCTCGAACGCCACCGGACTGTAACCCACACGAACAGCTTCCTTAACCCCAGTCAGAAGGGCCAACAGCTCACCCCTCGTGGAGTCACCAACCTAACTGGACCGAAAAAAGCATGAATTGCCTGACCACTGTGATCTCTAAATACACCGCCAATCCCTGAGCTTCTCAGGTTACCAAAGGATGATCCATCAAAATTTACTTTGATGACCCCATCCTCCGGCGCATGTGACCTGGTCACCAATTGCTCCGAATGAGGAGATGATCTAGCCAAATCAATCCAATCTGCTAAAATATCAGTCATAGAGATCCCTCTGAACGCAGGGAGGTACACCATCCAAGAGCACACCAAATGTAAAGTAGCGTCAATAATCGTGCTTGTTGATCTCCATTTGTCCTCGAAGACTCTTTGATTCCTTTCACCCCAAAGGATCCAAAGAGACGCATGCCATAGTCCCTGGTACATCAATTTGCCCCTCACACCCAACTCCGGGAACCTCCACTGTACAAGGCACTCACCAACATCCTCTGGCATCACCCACCAGATCCCAAGCCGACGAAGGAGAAAAGACCAGACATCATAAGCTACTGTGCAATACGGAAATAGGTGATCCATAGATTCCCCTGCCTTTTTACACATACAACACACATGGGGCAAGAGCACACGGGTCGGCCACCTTCTTTGGAGAAGCTCGCAAGTGTTAATCTTATGAAGAATAGCAATTTAGACGAAAGCCTTAACTCTAGGAGGGAAGGGAGGCTTCCACACACGACGATGAGGGAAGGACAGACTGTGGCCGTAAAGTAGAGAAGGAGCTAACAGAGAAGACACCACTGCTACAAGGATTCCAAATCCTCAGGTCAATAGACTCAAACCCCACAAAAACATCACTTAAGTTAACAAAAAGAGCCCCAAGATCATCAACCTCATGGGGGCGCAAGTCCCTCCAGAAAGCTAGATTCCACACCAAAACGAAATCCAACCAAGATAAGACCTCTAAGACAAGGGTATCCCGAGCAGAGACCACCCTGAACAGACGGGGAAATTGGGTTGCTAAAGAGGATTCCCCCCTCCAAAGGTCAGACCAGAAACGAACCCGATTGCCATCTCCTACACTAAAACGGATAAAACTCAAGAAGGAAGGGAAAATCAGCGACACCTCTTTCCGAATGCAAGCTCTTAAACCACAAACTGAAGGGTTGCAATCCTAGGGGTGTAAACGAGCCGAGCCTTGCCGAGCTTTGCCGAGCTCGGCTCGAGCTCGTGAAATCTGGACAAGGCTCGGGCTCGGCTCAAGCTCGGTAAAAAATTTTGGGCTCAGGCTCGCTATTTTTTCAAGGCTCAGGCTTGGCTCGCAAAAGCTCGGC
>JAUPMG010189994.1:0-10213 GCA_031762675.1 Pachysandra terminalis
CTTATGCATAATTATTTCTGGAGTTGAGGGACTAGCTATCCCAATATACCTATTTTGATTCTTGTGTTAGGAAACAAGAATCAAAATAGGTTTGTAGATCTGTTTATGTATGATTCACAAGCAACATTTCACATTTGTGAAGCCCTGGGATTTTTCCCCATGATCGGAAATAAAGAGAGGAAATTGGGACCTCTAGGTCGTAAATCCTAGAAACTATGATGTACACATGGAATAACCCCCTTATTCTGGTCGTGCATTCGGGGGATGATATTATCTTGTTTAGCCAAGGGCTTGATCGGGTGTGAACAATACATTAAACGGATGCTATACAACAACTTACATTTCATATTAGGTTTGTTTGTTAAATCACACGTGGTGAAAATACTTGTTAGGTGCACATCATGCATTAATAATTGAATCAGCCATTACATTGCATATTATATCTTATTAATTACTTGCATTGCATCAGATTGCATATCTTATATATCATTCATACTTACACTTTCAACACACATTATAAACATATTGACTCTTATAATTCGTTACTTATACTGACTATTATTGAAGAGTGAGCCATGGCACTACTTCCAATTATAAACCATGTTCGATTTGTTTATTTACTGAGCTAAGTGTAGCTCACGCTTTCGAGCACAACATATTTCAGGACCTATAGTTGATGGACACATGGACCATAAGGACCAAAGTGGAGAACAACGATGTTTAGAAGATTTTAATTACAATTAGAGTTTTATTTGATGCTTTTCCTAGATCTTGTTGTAGGGTTTTTATTCAATGTAATTTCAGTATTTAGTTAAATAAGTTAGTTAATAGGGATTTGATTTAAAGCATGAGACTAGTTTATTTTACTTTCCGCTGTTTTTCGTTTAAAGGATGTTATGTGATGGATACTATTTTGATAACATTAATTTTCATACTTAATCTTATATAAAATCCTTCTTAAAGTTAATGATTTGGCTGCATATCGTTTATCCACTCCCATTTGGATATGGGGGTGAGAGTTAGAAACCAAATTTAGGGAATCCAATGAGATCTTTAAGTTTGGATCGTGACATTCATAGAGGGATTCTCCACCATTGCAGCACCGTTGACCCGCTTGGCAAGGAAAGACATAAAGTTCAATTGGGATGAGAGATGTGAGACGACGTTCGAGGAACTCAAGAAGTGATTGACCTCAACCACAGTCTTAGTGGTAGATGCTTAGGTGTAGTGGAGGTATACATTGACTCATCCTTGCAAGGCTTAGGTGTTGTGCTTATGCAAGATGGTCGTGTAGTGGTATATGCTTCGCAACAACTTAAGGTTCATGAACGCAACTACCCTATACATGATCTTGAGTTGGCCGTGGCTATCTTTGCCTTGAAGTTGTTGAGGCATTACTTGTACGGAGAGGAGTTTGAATTGTATTCAGATCACAAGAGTCTGAAGTACATTTTCACTCAAAAGGATCTCAACACGCGCCAAAGGAGATGGTTGGAGTTAGTTAATGACTACATCTCGACACTTCACTATCATCCTGGGAAGACGAATGTTGTAGCTGACGCATTGAGCCGCAGACCACGAGAAGTTTTAGCTCAGTTGATTTGCCAGGAACTGAGTTTTCAGGAGACCTTAGCAGACTTGAGAGTTCAGCCAGTGAATCAGAAGAGCCGTGGTTACCTTTTTAGCATGGTAGCCAGACCTTCGTTAAAGCATCGTGTTGCAGCTTGCCAGAAGGACGATAATGACCTATTGTCATTAGCTGTAGATGATGGTAAGACAGATTGGACGGTACACTCAGACGGACTGACTAGATATCGGGGTCGCCTTTGTGTTCCAGAGGATCAAGACATCAGAAGAGATATATTAGAGGAAGCACACAAGTCACGGTATGCCATTCATCCGAGAAGTACCAAGATGTACCGACACTTGCGTAAGAGTTATTGTTGGTTGGGAATGAAGAAAGAAATAGCACAGTTTGTGGCGAAGAGTCTTACCTGTCAGCAGGTTAAGGCCGAGCACATGAGATAAGCAGGATTACTACATCCATTGCCTATAGCAGAGTGGAAGTGAGAGCACATCACCTTGGACTTCGTAGTCGGTTTGCCGAAGACATGAGGTAACATGGACTCGATTTGGGTAATCGTGGACAGGCTGCCCACTTCTTGTTAGTGAAGATTTCAGCTTCAGCCAAGGAGATCGTGAGACTATGCGTTAAAGAGATTGTGCAACTTCATGGCGTTCCAGTGAGCATTGTTTCAGATAGTGGTTCCTTTTTTACATCGGGATTTTGGGAAGGATTGCAGTAAGCTATGGACACACAGTGTCACGAATCAACCAGAAAATCTCAATTTTCTTAGACTTCTGATTATTTCATAACTCTCACCCCATATCTCTATGGGAGTGGATCACAATGGTCAAAACATAAGCGGAAGGCTAAAACAGTTCTAGTAAGACATAAGTAACTAATAGTAACAAAACTAATTCTAATACAAACAAAATGAAGAAAAGTCTACTTCTAGACTATTACTAATATTCTACCAGAGTGTGATACCCAATCCAGTCTCTCTCTTCGTGACTAAGCTCCTGAAACCTGAAATATATAAAACAACACACATAAGTTGGAAGCCAGAATGAGTAATCCTTCAACGAAGTGTATTTGCTCATTCTCTAACATTATGAAAAAAGTGCAACAAGTGTAAGATATGTGTACATGAACAATATATGTGCAGGTGGTGAACATTAAGGTGGAATAACTAATATTTCACACAAACTATTATTCTCTCCCATCCTTACTGAGTATAATTCAACAGTCAACATCTCTATAACTATATGCCTAAATCTATATGAAAATTAGGCCAAGTGTTTCATACACAAAACTCTCAAACTAATATCAACAAGGATGTGCAAATGCAAAATGAAAGAGAAACGCTGTATGGTAATGTGAAATATAGTAATTTCCCACGTGATCTCAATCTCTATCCAGGGTGTCCCAGCAACCTAAATTCGTCTCCGTTATACGGCTAAGGGATAGGATTATTCTATGTGTACAGCATAGTTTTATGGGCTTTCAACTAAGGAGGCACAATCCCCCCACTTATTTTTTATCACGGGCCAAAGCGAAGACTTACACCCACTTGCGGATCCCTCAGGAAATCATACATATTCACAATCCAACAGAAAGGGTATTATTATGGTCCCACTGTCTCTCAAGCTTACAACAACGTGCGGATCCTTGGGAGAGGTCACCATCGTCAAAGCTTATGCCAACGTGCGGATCCTTGGGTAAACATCATCCCTCATGTCTGTAAAGGCATACCCTCATTGGGTTCTCTCTCAGCTTGGGCCTAATAATAGGACAATAATAGTTAACAAGTCAATTATCTCATCTGTTAGTCTAAACCCAAGGGTATCACATGGGGTATTAGACCAAGCTATCACAGCCAGAAAGTCCATGTGCAATTTCTCATATTCAGGTCCATTCATTAATGCAACACACAATATATCACAGACATATATTCAATTCATCAATCACATAAGCACAATCCCATAATCTACTTTATAAAGTACCACATTATGCAACATACTTCTAGATAATTCACAAATGTCAACAAAAAAGAAATAAGGTAAACATGTTCATATATGTAAGTGAGATAAGCCCAACTGAGCACACACAGGCTCCAAACTCTACATTAATCACACTCGAGCTTTCAAACATAGTCCATAGACCATAAACATGACTTTGAGGCATAAAGATGCCTTAACAAATTATTCACCTTAGCAAACCATGTAAGGAAGTACCTTCATAATGCTTTTCCAACAAATTTGAAGATTATTACTCCACCACTACAACTATTAGCATTCAAACATATATATAATGATGGTCTTGAGCTAATGGAGTGTTTTGGGGACATTCACGCAAGATTCCTCAAAATCTCCTATTGCTCGGCCAATTCTAGGAAAGCTAACTTTCGGGTTGAGGGGTATTTTGCATGGTAAGTCTTTCGGCTCCGGAAATGGGACAGACACGTGAGGATAGTCAAGATATACGTGCCCACATTAGAATCTCCTACATCAGACAGGGAGCAACTCGGCGGGGTCCTCGGAGCACCGGAAAAGTCAAAATCGTCCCAAATGATTTGGCACGACGGCGTTTGCTTTGGATTAGTCTCGATAGACCAAAAGTGAACTTAGAATTTCTCCAAATATTGGGTTTGGCGACCTCTTCAGGTTGTCAAACAGGGTCCCGACGACCATTCCAGTGAGCCCAGAAAAGCTCTGAGATTCGGCGGGCTGCTCGGCACACCGAGAATGTCACCGAACCTCGGGAAAGGTCCAAACAGGCTGAAATTTTACCGGGAGGTCGTTCTACCTCTCATGAAGGTTCGATTATACTTTCTATTCCAAAATGATTAGTCTACAATGGGGATTTGGGGGTTTCTCTCAATATCCCCAACCTCAGGAATTTGATTTCTACATACCAGCTCATCTGGGAAGGTCAACGATTCAAATCACCATCTAAAGCATGTAAATCATGTAATAATCCCAAAGAGAAGGTGGGCATTCAACAAATAAACCCTTCTCCATGGCCACAATGCTAAAACCCAACCAAACACAACATCAAAGAAAGGATACTCAGGAGTGTGTCGCGGTTGTTCCATCGTCTCCAAGGCTTTCTGACAGTCTTCCTCAATTTCCAAAGCTCCAAGAGAAAGAGAAGAGACGAAGAAATGAAAGTATGAGCTAAGTGTTCTATTTATAGGCCCTAGTGGTCAAATTGGGAATATGTACAATAGTAGGGGCAAAACGGGGTTTCTGGTCTTATATTTTCCAACTAGACACTTATGCAACTTCTGCTAGAGGGCTTTTCTTGATGGGTCTGAGGTGGGTCTCTAGTGCTATCAGATATGATTATAATCTTGTTTGATTATTTTATTTTAAATTAATTACTAAAGTCACTGTTAACTAATCAGGCTGGCTCCCTAAAATAAACTAACTTTCCTAATTTTAGGGGTTAAGGTTGATCGTAATGAGTATTATGAGGTTAAGGATTTAGTGAGTACTAATCTCGCCTATTAGGGAATTTAGTTTGCTAGGTTTCCAATTAAATCTGAATTATAATCTTAATTACTAGGGGTAATTATTCAGGTTCTTACACACAGTTAGACGTGAGTACGGCATATCACCCACAGATGGATGGCCAGACAGAGAGAGTGAACCAAGTGTTGGAAGACAAGCTTAGAGCTTATGTGATGGACTTCGGTGGTAGTTGGGGAGAACATCTACCTCTAGTAGAGTTTTCTTACAACAACAGTTATCATTTGAGCATTGGCATGGCTCCATTCAAAGCGTTGTACGATAGAGCTTTTCGTTCACCAATTTGTTGGACAGAAGTTGGAGAGAACACTATTCTAGGACCAGATCTAGTGCAAGAGACGAAAGAACCAGTGAAACTCATTCGAGAGAGATTGAAATCAGCAAGTAGTTGACAGAAGATCCACACAGATCGTAGGAGGAGAGAGCTAGAGTTTGCAGTCGGAAATCATGTATTTTTTAAGGTATCTCCTATGAAAGGAGTGATGAGATTCGACAAGAAGGGAAAGTTTGCACCGAGATACGTTGGACCATTTGAAGTACTAGAGCGCATCTGACCAGTGGCATACAGAGTTTCATTGCCACCACAACTTGTAGTAGTTCACAACGTATTCCATGTATCACTACTGCAGAAGTACGAACCGAACCCAGCACACGTATTTGATTGGAGCGAGTTACAGTTGAAAGAAGACGTATCCTATGTAGAGAAACTGATGAGGATATTGGATCGGAAGGAGCGAGTGTTGAGAACTAAGACCATTCACTTAGTGAAAGTTCAATCGGGAATCACGGTGAATCTGAAGCATCATGGGAGTTGGAGTCAGACATTCGAGAGAGTTATTCGGAGCTATTCGCGGATTGAGGTACGCAATTTAGGGGATGAAATTCATTTAAGGGAGGTACGTTGCAGTGACCTAGACCCTTTATTAGAAGGTTTCTTAATTATATTAATTTAAGATTAATTAATATTATATGTTATTGCACATCTAACTATATAAATTACAGATTATATTAGTATATGGGTTATTTTAATAATTAAAGTTATTATTTTGGGGGCATTAGTGTAATTATTATCTAAATGGTGTAAATTATGTAATTTAGATTGTGTCTTTCAATCCCATACGTACTAGGCTACGTAGGAAATGAGTTAGATTAGCTTGAGGAGAGAGAAAGGAAGTTGATAAATATCCTTCCCATCTCATCCCAAGCATAGGCCATTGGATTCAAATCTGAGAATCTGAAAATTGAGAAAGAGAAAAGAGAAGAAAGGAAAAAGGGTTCAGATCTGAAACTAAACCCTAGATCCCTTGTTGTAATGCCACAGGAAGAGAGGAAGATAAAAAGACCTTGGTGAGAACTGATTCTCTTAAATCAAATCAGGTAAGTTATTGTATTTGATGAATTGATTGCATGAAAGCATGTTTAATATGTTAGGAATAGGTTTGGTTATGTTCAAACATGTTTAGTATGAAAACCCATTGATTTAAGATCAAAAGAATTGATTAAAATTGAATTGGGGATCAAAAGGAAGAAATTCCCAAGATCTGGAAATCCCCACAATTCCACTAGTTAGGCACCCTCAGGTACACCGGCAAGGGTACCGACTAGCGATAGAAAATAGGCTAAATAGGGGCTTCGGCACCCACCGGAAAGGGTACCGAAGTACCCATATAAATATTCTCAGACATTGGACCGTCGGTACCCACCGGTACACCGGCAAGGGTACCGACATAGACTGAAATACAGGAAAATAGGGGCTTCGGCACTCACCGGTACACCAGCAAGGGTACCGAAGTGGCACCCAGTTTTGCACTGTACTAACCTGAATAATTTGTAGAAATATTAATAGAGGACCTTAAGGTAGGATGGTAAATTGTCTAAATGGACAAGCTAAATTCACTTGGTAAACCTAGTTTGGATCACTTAATATCTTTAACACACATAGAGACACACTAGAAAACCCTAGATCAGTAATTGATTAGCTTAACTTAATAAACCTAAGGGTAGTGTTAAACTGATAGATTTAATCAGTGGTCAAATAGGAATAAAATATTAGGAAGCATTGATCTTACTATTAGTGTATTTCTATATTCTACATCATGTGTTGAATTCTTTACCTTGATTTGGATCACCGATCGGATTAGATCCGACCATGCGATCAAGTTTGATCAGATGCCTACGTACAACTGTCGTGTATAGTAGTATAACCTTATTGTGTTGGGAGAATGGCAAAGTTGTAAATTATGTTATTTGATGAGGTGTATGGTTAGGATTGATTGTAGGATTTTTAGGTGGCTTAGATCTAAAGTAGATAGAGATTTGTCTTTAGTGAAGCATAGGTGTAGGGTTAGATTTGAAGTGGGTGAAAATGAGTGGTCTAGATCTAAGTGGTTGAGGTAGTTGAGATTGAATGGCCAGGATGAGAGTGGGTGTAAAATGGATGATTAGGATTTGATGAGAGAGATGGAGGGGTGAGATTGAGTTGACAAGGAAATAGAAGGTTTAGATGATGCCACTTGTTAGGGTTTAGGAAGAGAAAAAAGGTTCTCAAGCCTCTTTCTCTCATGTTTTGAGTTGGAAGCTAGGGTTTGGAGCTTGGAGGGTTGGCTTGGAGAGGTTGATGGAGAAAAAGGATAGAAAGAGAGAAATTTGGTGGTGCTTGAGGATTTCTACCTCTTCAAACAAAGGTAAGTGGATATCTTCATGAATCTACTTCGACATTCTTAGGTTTCATGCTCGTCCTTACTTTCATGTTCATAATCTTGGATGTTAGTCAAATGTCGATTTTAAAGCTGTAATTTGAGTAGAACTGGTAATCTAAGGTAAAAAAACCCTTTGATTTTAGCCTGTTCGCAACATTCAACGAGCACTTAGGCACGTCGAATGGTTGCCGAACATGAATTTCTGGGCTGAGGGAAGACATCTTGGTGCACCGAAAGGTCACTGAGGTTGAATGTCAGCTGAGAGGTCGCTGATGTAACTACAGGGCGCCGAAATCAGCTTCGGTGCGTCGACTAGGGCGCTGATATGGTCACCAAAAATTGGATGTTCTGGATTTGTCGCTGAATCTCAGAGTGGTTCACCGAGGAGGTCGCCAAGAAGTACTTCAGTGCGCCAAAGGGGACACTGAAGAAGTCGCCGAGAAAACATGCACTGGAATTGTTGCCGGATCTCAGGTGAGATCCGCCGAGGAGGTTGCCGAAAGGGATCTCAGTGCGCCGAAGCATATGCTGAAGACCTCGCCGAACCTGTAGAATAGACCAATTCGATCTAATAATAGTAGTATACTTATGTAGTGTAGAATTATTGAATGACATACTTACTTATTAATTGTTATGTGAGTCGTATAGTAATTGTGATTGTAACATGATATTTAGATTATATAACATACTTTGTTGAATTGTGATGTTCCATATCTATGTATGATAATAAGCATGTTTTAACTAGATCCAATTGCACCTTGTACACAAGATACTATGTAATTCTGTTTGTATGCCTTATGCACATGCCATGTTGTTAGTATAGTTTTATTTCTTAACATTGATTTGTAAGCGAAATATACAATTGCGGGAGTTGACTTGGAATAGTCAAATGCTAGTAACAGTTTCCTCATGGAAGTATATCCATACAGGGATGAAAAGTGAAAGGTTGACAAAGATGGTCAATACCTAATGTTAAAGTTATGCTTGACACATTACACGAGAATGTTTTAAGATTTGATATGATGAATTGTGATGTATGCTTCATTTGAATTGTGTGTTTACACCTTGTACACAATCATTTGAATGTTTAGTTAGCGTGCACCTCATCACAAGCACAACATGAACTCTTGACCATGGATTTGGTCTATGAGTAAATCCATGTCTTTAAATCCATAGTTGGAGGATTAATAATGATTTCATGAGAATATGGTGACTTGGAAGTCAACATAAGTGAGGAGACTTAGCTTAGGTGGTTGAGGGATTGATCATCCCAATACACCAATACTTGTGTTCTCCCATGGTGCGGAATGCATCTTAGGCATAGATCCCAAGAGACATGTGGAAAGATGATAGGTGAGGGAACTTTATAGCGGTAACCCAATATCTGAATCATATAAATGAGTGAACTCTGACCAATGATTAGTAGTGCATGGTTCTCTGAGGTGGTTCCGTGTGAGACCTTGGGATTCGTCCCTATGATCGAAAATAAGGTGAGGCAATTGTGTCATCTAGGTCGAAATCCCTTAGAACTATATTGAACACATAGAATAATCTGTTATTCGGTCCAATTTATTGGGGGTGGTTACTGTGTGTGCACCCTGGGATAGTACGATTGAGATCATATGCTGGAACCATCATTAACTATCACTGAGCAGAAAGGATCTCATCTTTAGGTCTTGGCCTACCCAAAGGTGATCGGGATACCTTAATAACTACATAGACCCATTGTAGTTTAGAATGTTCGCATAGGTCACATGTGGTGATAGTTGTAAGGTAGGTGCACCACATACATTAATTAAATAAATGACCTCGTTCATCTACCTTTGATTGTTTGTGTGTGAACAGTAAGTATCATGAATTGCATAATTTATAGAATAGTCTTATATATTCCTGAATGTATCATACTTATTGGCTAGTGTAGCTCACGCTTTATAGCGACCACATTTCAGGTACGTTAGACGAAGATCAAATCGAAGACATAGATGAAGAATTGAACGTGAATCTCACCTATTAATGAAATGTAATAGCTAATGGTAGTTTTAATCTAAAAATTTCTATTGTATAATGTTTATTTAGTTTTCGTTAAATCAGGAATTTGTAATATGTCTATTTACCTTCAATTGTTATTGTATGGATTTAAATGTAAATTTATCTTACGAATTCTCTTTAGAGAAATTTCAATACATGTTTATTACTTTCATGCGACTCTGATAACTTATTTCCTATAGATGTAAGTTTCCATAGGATTTTCGTTTAAGGTATATACTTAAACTATTATTAGGAATCGATTTGAAAACACTAGATTAGTTATATTTCCGCTGCATGTAACATAAGTAACCATAGTGGATGTTAATTAAGACCTTTAATATCTTAAATTTTAAATCTTAGTTAATATCCATTATATATTTAGCCCGACTTGG